>CACRXP010000850.1:213930-253814 GCA_902702965.1 Spirometra erinaceieuropaei | reverse complement strand
AGGCAAGAAATCATGGCCTAAAGTCCATAATAACAAGTTGGGGAATGATTGATTGGAACATCGATCAACCGATGTATCAATTCAGCTCCGCCACACAAAGCCTTGCGTAACCACCTCTACATCTGCATCGCTGACAGTTGATTGGTGAACACCCCCTATAATTATCGCTTGTTCTGTTTCATGCGTTATGTCCGCCTCCTGCACGAGTTCGATAGCGCAGACACGAAGACAAATGTTTCCGGCGCTCGAACGTCTTCTTGTTCTTCAATGACAGTTATCGATTTTCTACCCCCTCCGGTTAAAGTGGTTATATGAGCCAAATAAGTAGGAACTCCTCAGCGAATCAGGAAAAATTCTTCAAAACATATGCCAAATAAGAGAGCCCGCTTCTCTAAATCAAATGGAAAACAATTATTATTTATAAGCCAGGACTCGATGATCGCTTCGGCCCAACGAAAACGCCCCTAAGCCAGCAGCCTCATTAGTGAACCACTTTTACATATGGCTGAGCCAGATACTGTGACGTGAATGGATAAAACCTAAAGATTAACAAGCGTCCTTCGCATGATTTACTGGCAGGCAAATTGTTTCATCGGTTATGTTATGCAATGAAACAGCCAGTAATTCAGGCTCACGTGTCTCACGCATTCCATTTGAAACTCTGTCGATCATTGCTGGCCCCTGTTTCATAACCTCCTTGTTCCTAAGCTCACAGTCCTCCGCACATATTCCAACGTCCCTGTTCAGAAGCGTAGACCCGATGGTATTACCCATAAAAACAAGGGAGACTGGAAAGGGCATTTCTGGTTTATTAGCCGTCGCCAGCCATTCGCCTTGCATCACTGTTCCTAGCGCTGAAACGTTTATCGGCCTCGTGGTTTGACTGATTTTCTCAGGTTGTTCATCCACTTGCCTGAGATAAATAACAGACTGATAAGTGATTTCCTCATAAATCCAACTTCGTTTCTGTGCGCGTGGAAAATAGCCCTGAAAAGTACTTATCACGCTAGATTCCCCCAAGATGACATTTTTTCTGCCGGGCTCGAACTCGCGACCTGTCGGCATGGAGGTGCGGTAGCAAGCTCAAATGCTTATATCCATCACTCCGCCATTTGTGCGTGTCAAAGATGACTTAAAATTGGCTAATCAACTTTCAAAAAGTGACTTCCATATTCTCTCACATTGCAAAACGGGCTGCAATCACCAGCAAAACATTTTGACTGCATGTAAGCCATTTTACAACAAGTAACCTCTTTCAAAAGTAACTGACTGTATCAACTCGTCTGCAGTTGCTCTGTTAGGTGAATGCTAACTCACTTTCATTGACCTGTAAGCATATGGAGGGCAGATAAGTCCTGAATTTTTATGCTTATTATTGCACATGCGTGAAGTAAAGTATGTGCCGAACGTGATTTTAACCGAAATATGTACAAAATATGCAGCCTGCAAACGAAATTAAGTTAAACTTTAGAAGTCCGTATTTGCATTCTCACGTTGTGTAGGACCAGTCGTGAATGAAACTACTTCGTCTTAACGAAGAAAAAAACCAGCTGCTGGTTGTTTTAAGCATTTGTAAAGACCTTCGACAGAATACGCTCGAGGCTAAGTTCAATCGAATTTATTATGGTTATTTCTCCCAAGTCCCTTGTTGTAGGTCTCGTTTTCTAGACACATTTGAGCGATGAATGCTTTGGCTTGATGAAAACACGTGTCATACACACAAAGAAAGAGGGTTCGTTCACGACCACGTTTTTTAAACTTCGGAACCCGTTCATTTTTTGTTTGTAAATCGAATGATGGATTCCTTAGTGGAGATGTGTCGGAAAACATAGCTTATTTTCCCATCTTTCCACGCTTTACTGTAATACGATCCAACTTGGTTCTAATTTTCTTTGTGTATCAGAAACGATATACAACTGATGCCACTGATCCTGCTTTAACAGTGCCCACTAACTGTCAATAGAAAAATTTCGACGATAGAGATTTTACAAAAGAAATTAATAAGTTTGTTTTTGCTGTCAAAATAAAAAAGCCAAATATCAGGAAATTTCAACGGAAAGAATTCTAACTTACGTAATTGAAACTCGCTGCTCTTACATTTTAAACACGTTTATCTACTTTTGCATTACTTAGACACATTATGCAGATGTCTCCGTCATTCGAACTACTGCCTTTTATGTACCCGTGAGTTTTATAAGGTTCCTTTGAAATTCGTCCCTGATGAGCATCCATTGGCCAAATGTTATCTGAAATCCGACAAAATTATGTCTGTAGGTTCCGCATGCTCAGTAAACAAACTCCTGTTCGCTAAATACATCCTAACCTGTCTCCATTGAGCAGAAAACAGAGGTCATAAAAACCCAGTTATTATCTAGGCATGTAGGCGTGCGTCCAATGCTCCATTTTTCAACAAAACAGTGTGTAATTTGAGCGTACGTGTCAATGCCGCCTGTAACCATCTGGTTGGCGTCATGCCGTCACCATGTGACATTATGCCTCTTATAACCCTCCCTTGCCTCATAATGTCAATTGCGTGAAAAGATGAAATTTAATCGATTTCTCCTCTTCTCAAATGTATACTCGCTCCTGTTCTCATGTAAATTTACTGTCCTGATGAGAATTCGTCGAAAGCAAATTCTATTCACGTCCTGAGCATTTTGACTACTCGAAAATTAGTAGCTGTCTTTCTCTACGCGTAATTAACTACTGCTGTTATCTTGCTGTCCTCTAGTGGACTGTTTAATTGTTCACTTTGGGATTTTCCCGTTAGTGAACCAGGCGCATTGGGTCGGTTTCAACCCTATGCTAATGAGGACAGAATGGGAAATGCAAAACAGAAATCCCTCATTCTGCAAGCAAGTAATGCTTAACATGTGTTTTGCAGCCTCAAGAATATGTTACTTCATGTTTTGGGAACTATGGATAATTCGCTAGTTCAATTCAAATGCGTGCAAGGAAAAAATACAAGTTTTTTGAAGACGATTCTGAGACGGTGCAGTCTTAACCATGTTAATCATTTACTTAGAACGCGTGCTTTAGCAGATAGGAGTAGATTTTTCTGGAACATCTTAGTTTCACTTAAACTGCCACCCCAACAAAAAACATTATTTCTACACTACATGATGTCTTTTTAAAAGTAGGCACATTGTACTGAAGTGCATGTATTGACATCTTTGATTTCGGTCTTCTTTTCGGGTTGTGTCTCTGGGGCTGCAGACAGGATGGCCATCCAAGGAGTTCACTTTCGCTGGCCGCGAACAGTTGCAGTTTTTGGGCTTCTTAGTTCTAACATGACCATAACACAAATGTCCCCATCTTGATTGTGTCATATTATTTAGCTTCGATCCCCGTGACTGGTAATTTAGAGACCACAACGCTACGCAAGTGTCTTTTGGCGTCTCAGGGTAGGGTCACGACCTTAAAAAAAGTAAATAAGAACTAATTGTAGGAATTTAATTCGAAGCACAATGCGTTGATCAGGAAGGAAAATCTAGCATGAACTAACAGTTAGACGCTGATTCGGGAAACTTCCTCGAGGTTGTATATATCTTGAAATAGGGAGAATATCCACGCCTGATTTTGTGGGTAGGAAATGAAACTTCCATCAGGCACAATCTAAAGCGCTTGTACAGTCACACAAAATAGTCCAGTGAGCTTCCATTTAGGTGTTTCCCTAAATCCAGTTGGTACCGAATCATTCCCCAACCAAATCATTGCCAATCTTCGGAGATTAAATAAGGCTTATTTTGAAAAAGTCAGGACAGTGGTTTAAAGCCGATGGCGTTTTAAACAATGTTTTGAAAACCCGTTCGCATAATATGTCATTTTCGAAATCTGATTAGACAATCACGGATGAGTCTGATTCTAAAACAGTTGACATACTGTCGGCTTACTGAGGCAAAAAAGAGCTTATTTGTTGGCGGATCGAGTTGAGCCGGCGATGAGGCATAAGGACGCTAGAATACAAAACTGACGAAAAACTAGTTTATCATTTTCAAAAGTAGGCCAACAATATTTGAAGTATTGTCAATTCCGCTCGCCAAATTTCTGGATTTTTTTCAATTTGGAACAAGGATGTTTTTAAAATCAGGATTTCAGGAAAATTCAATGAATATTCCAAAGCGGAAAGTGCTTGAAACTGATGCTTCTTACCAACGACATCATCGGAAAGGATGACTACAGCAAACAGGCCACATTGTAACTGACAGACGCGTATTGTTGCATAACAATCTGATTACTGGGACGTATCAAATCACTACTTCATGATCGACAATCTGCTAGAGGCTGCCCATGCGGTAAGTGTCGTTACCTTTGAGACGGTACAACTAGTCTGGATAAATTGGAGAAAAAGGGACTTAAACAGTAGCCCTGATAACAGCCTCAGCATCTCTAACCTCGAACAGTACAGAAAAGTCCCCTTTTTTTAAATGCATAATAAATACAGTGGTTTAAGTTCTGTATTAAGATTTTTTGTGTTCCTGTTTTTGGTGAGTTTGTAGGGCATGATGCCTATAATGTCTTCGACAGTTCTACTAGTCCTTTCTCTAAGGAAGATAGGCCTTGTCTGTCGCAAGAGAGCACCCAAAAATATGCAGTCACAAAATTAGCCTTCTTATCGGGAGAGCAATGCTGACAATCAATAAGGCGTCCAATTTGGTGTGGGAACAGGTGTGAAAATAAATTTAAACCGATATAAGACGTATAGGCATGAATCAAACAATCATCCTGTGTGCGTGGAAGTTGCAGGGAGATAAGTAAGACCCATTATCACAAATAATAGTGAAAAAATAGTTTTGCAAACCCGATTGGTCCCCTTAGCATAAAATGTTACCATCTGGCTTTGGCTCTATGATTATAACCACGTGTGTATTTTTACTCCGTCTAGCAACTGATCGTCTAATAAAAGTCAGCTGCTGAAACGAGACCGGAAATATGCCACTTCAAAATATCTCAGACCTGGAGATGAATCGCAGCAATAAAGTTTTATTTGCTTCCGTTGTCGTTTTAATTATTGAAGGTCTACTCATACTGCACCTCACTATATTACAGTTTAATTTAATTTTCGGGTTCCTAGGTGCTCGAAATAAGTGTCTCACCATAAATACGAGGGGGAGTGAAAATGCGTCTTCGTTTCGAAAGGATTAATTAAATGGGGTTTTAAAACTAATAAGTCTGCAGTATAATTCTAAAAGGAATGAGTAACCGCAGGATGCTATCTTTCGAACGAACTTCCGACTGAGCACAAAAGGTATATCCTGTAAAAGATGACTACTTATGTAGCTTGAATTGTTCTCATTGATTTTCGATGTCCCTAAATGTCCAATTATATTTCCTGGAAAACATACATAAAAATATTCATTCTTTCGCTCATTCGGTAGAAAATCACGCTTCCTTTAAATTTCATTTACGAAAGAGGGACATAATCGGGTTTTAAGAACGCCTGCTATTTCCTGAATAATTTTGAATCTGTTCGACCGTCACACTTACATTCAGGGTAGCCAAACTACAAGCCATGTATTTTCCGCGAACAGAAAACCACATACTTCTCTACGGTATTGAGAGTAGACTATGTGAGGTTCATAAAATTTAGCAGTGGATTTGGTCCATATTGTTAACTTTACAACCCACAATGGTAAATGCAGAGACATTACGTCTTATGAACGTCCATTTCACGGTATTTAAAAGTCCCACAATAAGAAACCTTTTTAAAATCGAATTATGTCCCGGCTTCCAGTATAGAATAGGAAGAAGACTTAATTCTCCACCGAATGAGCAAAACAATTAATATTTTTATGCATGTTTTCTATGAAATACAATTGGACATTTAGGGGCATAAAAATCAATGAGAGCAATGCAAGCTACTTAAGTAGACTTTTTTTACAGAGTATAGTCTTTGCGTGCAGCCCGAAGGAAGTTCGTTCGAAAGCTAGCATTCTGCGGCCACTGCAGACTGAATAGTTTTACAACACTTTTTAATTACTCTTTTCAAAACGAAAACGCATTTCGAAGTTTCGAAGTTTCGGTTGACATTTCATGAGTTAGCCCACCTACCGTATATGGAGCCGCACTGAAGCCGTCTCCACAGAAGTATTCTAAACAGCACGTGCGGAAAGTGGACTAAAGTGACCGCACTGAACGTCGTGCATGTTCCAAATTTACCGAGTTGGTTTTATGAAGACATTGGGGTGCCCCAATTTCAACAGACTACATCTGTTGTAGGTGAGCTCTTAGTTGACGCATTTAAAAATTGAGATTTGAAAACTGGAGTATATACCAGAAGGACCCTGGAGAACGCTTGAGGTCCCACTGATGATGAGTCGAATCCCCGGCTGCTGTGGCATGGGGCTGCAGGCAATTAGCGCAACACGTGTCTGGGCTCTCAGCCAATACAGTGCAATGAATCATGAGACACTCGTTTGCAAATTATACTTCCACAGTCAAGGTAAATTACACACATTTAAGTTAGTTTTCGCCCTAGGCAGCGAAACGACTGTGGGGCTATCTGAGGCAAAGTCTGCCTCACCCCTACCTGTTAATGTCTCACGCCATCAGTTTCAGTAAAATTCAGATCAAGTTACGTGAGCATTGTTGAGTATGACACGGTCTTAACTGGAATGAAAATTTTGGCGTCGCTGCCCCTTTTCCACACTGGCATGCGGTTAACCCTCAAGGACGTTGTGCAGGTAAATATGAGGTTGAGACCGAAAATGAGATTCTGTTTCATCGTCTTTGCAGGCTACCGTACAAGAGAGACGCATATGAAAGAAAATGAGCATTTCAGCGAAGTCCATCATTCGCGATCTAGAAGAAGAGTCAAGTATCGTAAACAGACACTCGCTGTGCCACGTCCACCATCACACATGCCAGAAGAGCACACCCCTGGGTGAGCGCAGGGAGCAGCCGATTCTTCCTTAATATGAATTATTCAAAATCTGTCAAAATATCGGTGAATTACGTGAGCCTAGTAGTCATATGGTGGATTCTATGTGAATTACTTAGGAAGTCCTGCATGGGCGGTCAACTTACTGTATCAGATTTGATGGATTCCAGACGTTACAGTAGGTTGAGCGAGTAACTTCGCCCAAATGTGATTAAACTCGCGTCGTCCGGCGGGACCTCGTAGGTCAAGTGGTTAGAGTGTTGGCTGTACTTAAGCCTTACCCTTACTGCGTGGGTTCGAATCCCACCGAGGCGCCGAGTTCTTCACAGTTGGGTCAGTGTGAATATGGATTCTTCCTCACTCAAACCATATGCAGCTAGGACTGATTGGGTCAGGGAATCCGCCAGTTATTGCACCACTGCATCCTGTGCGCCGACAGCCAGGCCTGAAAAAGTGGTCGCAAAAGTGAGTATGAAGATACTTCAAACACAATATGACCTTTCAAAGGAGGGGACACAGTTCCTCTCGTTTTTCTCGCAGTCCGGAGTAAGACTCTATTTTCTCTTTTTACTGCCACGTTAATAAATGACGAAGCCAGCTAGAAGCCAGAGCGAGGAGTGACGGCGACTGGCGTAGCCGGACGAATACTGAGAGTGTTTTGGTTCCGCAATATTTTTGCGGCTTTGCTTTACTGAGCTGCTGCCAACGGCATAATCTGCTTGCCAGGAAAATCTCCTCCCATGTACTGCGTGTACATGGCCACCTGGAACAGGCGGTCTAAACTACATACTGACAGTGGTTGATCGCATAAGCGAGCAGCGACAACATTTCAGGGTGACCAAAATATTTGTGGTTCCTGGGTTGGAACTGTACTGTTAGTTTTTGATGAAAAAAACAGAATTTACAACTCGGGGTAGGCTGGACGCAAAGTTCTGATCAGAAAGCTGTAATTAGCAAATGCCGGAAATGCAAGCACAATGCCCTATTAAGGAGCAAACAGATGCCTAATAAATGTTTGTCAGAATTGACGACGGAGACTAGAAGAATCCTCCAACTGCGAGGAAATTCGTGAAACAACATTATTGAAACAGCCTACTTGGTCTTTCCTGTTCTTACTACTATTTTTGGTTGGGTCAAATAATGACTGCCACCTAAGGGTAATTTTTAATCATAGACAAAGTAATTACTGGCAGAAGGGGGACTCCTGTAGGACGCCCTTGAATTTAGGTGCCCGTCAAGCAAAACTATTGATAACTAAAAAAACATATCCATGCAAAACTGTCTGATAACTTTTTGTTTGCCTGACGCACCGATGCATTTAATCATGGTGATTCTACGAGGTCGGTTTGGTTTCTAGAGCTGACGTGCACACAGCACTTTAATAATAGTCAAATTTGTCATTTAAAGCTCTACTCTCTGCCATGTTTTTGCATCTGGTGGGAACAAGATACGAGAACGCGTACGTTCGACAACTGAAATTTTACATGGAGAGGGAGATGGATGTAGTGACAAGGATCATACCTATAGCGCCAGTGGATGACGACTAACAAGTGTTCTAAGCCAAGAAGGGTTCAAGCACCCGTTTTCTTCCGTTTCTTCCTTTTTAAACTTAAACTGAGGACCTTTAAAGAAGTGGAAGTATAGCGATATTGGAAATATTAAAGCGTTTAATCCCGCCAGGAAATTACTTTCCAGAAAGCCCCTTGCACGCGGCAACATATTGCCCTTGGAATTGTACTTAACAGCAAGTTCGCAAAAAAACAAATGCTGTTGGCTAGGCTGGTCGACTTCTTTCCGGAGCGAGAAAGTTGAAAGTCAAAATCAGTATTAACTCTCCTTTGCATTCATAGTTCAGTCTAGTGTCAGAAGCAACAGCGCTACTCCTTACCTATGACTAGTAATGTTTTTAGAAGGTTTGTATTTGGCAATTGTTTTTTGTAAATAACTTGTTTATTGAAGCTAAAACTGGGATGGATATTAGACGCCGGATGGTCTTATATAAAAGCGTTTTTAGGCAAAGACACAAGATACGTTAAAAATGACCCGACATCACAATTGTGAATGCCACATTAGCTGAAATTGAAAAACGTATCTTTGACTAGAAACGGTTTCTTTCGGTCGTAAGAGTAACTTTCACGCCGCTTAATCACAAGATATTCCGATTAAGCCAGGATGCCGGCCTTCGAACGAGCTTTATTAGGCCGCTTACAAAAATTACATCCTGTAAAAAATAACTGCTTAAGTAGCACGATCTTTTTCTATTGACTTTCTATGTCCTTGTAAATTCAAATACATCTTTTAGAAAACATAAAAATACTCCTGCATAAACTAACTTAGTAGCAAACGATGTCTTCCTTAAACTTTATACTTAAAGAAAGAATATCCTTCGACTTCAAAAGCCTTCTAAATTCCGAAATGATTTTAAATCTAACTCGTCCTCACATTTTAAGTCTGAGTTTCGAAACTTCAACTTATATATTAACCAAAGGGAACATTAAATATTTATACACGATATTATAAAGGTGTCATGTATAACTCTTAAACGTTTGCAATGAATGTGAACCATATTACATATTCTACAAGCGGCATTCAGAAATGTACGCAAAGGACAATTTATGGGTATAAATTCACGGCCTTAGAAAACCTCATAATAAAAATTTATCTTAAAGTGAAAAATGCACTTTTTTCGAGCAAACAATCTAAGGGAGATTTAACTTGCTATCAATAAGATAAAATGATGAGTGTTGTTTTGCATATTTACCATAGAATGCGCTTGAATTTGCAAGGGCATCGAAAGGCAATGGGAAAAGGTAATACTACTTCGGCGGTCATTTTTTGCAGAGTGCAGTTTTTGAAAGCGGCTAACAAGAAATTCGTTCAATAGTCGGCATTCTGACATGACCAAAATATCCTCTGGTTAGGTTGAGCGACAGCTAGTCTTTGACTCTACTTAAGTGATATTTTCTAACCTTAGACACATTTCAGAATTTCGCCTAACATGTCACGAGATAGTACATTTGCTACACGAGTGAAAATAAGCTTTAAAGATTATAACATCAAATAACTGCGTGGAACGAAGGATTACCCGCTCTGGACCCTCATATTACCTCGTCGAGTTAGAACAGCTAACCACAAGGACATTCCCCATCACTGGCCACTATGGCCTCGGAAAAAGACTACATTTCCGTCCCCCCCCCCAACATTTTGCATGCTTAGTAGTCATTTTTGCATCCTTTGCCCCACCACAACGCACTTTACTGAAAAGATCTAATGGTAGACGTGAACACCTGCGTGATTATCATCGCAGAACCCAGGTCCCATAAAAAGACTTCATTATGAAATTAGCTGCAATGGCGACATCGGCCCATAGGCATTTAGTGTGGCAGGTAAGTCACTTAATGCCATATTTTAGATGTTAACATATGTGCTGCTTCAGTATGGCTTCAGTATCTTTAAAATACTTTTGATTCCCGTTTGAACTGTTAAGAGAAACATGCACGTACCATATCAGCAAGGTTGTTGTTGAGCATGCAAATGCAAGCAGGCGGCATTTTAACTAGCTTACAAGTGTTAAATGCATTTTCCAACCCTAAAAACGCTCAAATTTCGGTTAACTTGCTGAAACCCTCAGCAGCTCATCTAAATAAATTTAAAAACACTGGATTCTCAAGACTATATAGCTCTACTGATCTATACTTCGGACCAACAACCTGGAAAGATGGTTGCGTGAGGAGGTTTTGGTTTTGTCTAGAATTTATGTAATAAAATTCCATTCAAAAATCTGCGCTTTCTCGCGTGTTCTTGCTGTAAGATATTATCGAGTTCAGCGGCAGATATGTAATATGTAAAATAGCTCAACCGTTTGTAATTCTTTTTGGTATTTATTTTGGAAAAAACAATAGAAAAACTCGTAGGTAACTTAATTTATTTCTGAAATTCATCCTTCGTAAACTGCAAAGGATTTAATAAACCATTTCGGGCGTGTTTCATAAAGCATTTATACCTACATTTTGCAGTTAAAAAATGAATAAGTTTACCTTATTCGCAACTTTGTCTGACCGCTGCACAAAATAAACGGTATTTTAATGTTCATTTTTTGTTCCTTTTAACTTTGCTATATTTCGCTGTAATGCTTAGACTCAGTGGCTGAGTTTACGCATTGCATCGCATCACCAAACAGCAACCACTAACCGTTCATTTTTAATTACTCAAAATCAAGAAGTTTGGAATCACTTTTGTGTCAAAACCAAGAAAATGTTCCTTTTTCAATGGATTCCACGTTTGCAAAATTAGGGATGCGCTTGCAGTGTTTAAAATTGGTTTGTCTAGCTAATCGTGGCCGATTGCAAGGATATTAATTTATGTTATGCGCATTACTGCTTTGCTTGTTGACTTTCATTAACCAAAATACCAAGCTGTTTCAAGTAAGCTTCAAGAAAAGCACGGAAACCGTATACTTTATAAAAGATCCCATAATTACCCAATATAGCTGTTTGCAGGACAGTTATTCTTAAATATTTCGGAGACAGAGAGCTTTCAGAAGTTTGGACATTGATCTGCTTATATATTACTGCTCTGGCGACTGAACTCTTTACTAAAAAGTCGATCAATTGCATTGTTGGTAACTTGCCTAACCTCTGAACGCTGTTTAAATAGACATTTTCCAAGAATTTCGAGTGTTTCAAAAAACGTTCAGTGCTATCCCAGACAGGGCAATATTTCACGTAGCTTTGAAGGATCGCGTCAGAGACGACCTTGTTAGAAATTCACACTAATATGCTTTTCGCGAATTTCTTGACTGTCGATAGCTCACTGAAATATTTGGTTGCTTTTCTGTAGGAAGTTTGTTCTGGAGGCTCGCCGATGAGCTCCGAAACAGACTTTAAAGGAGGTGACACGATTAAAAGTCTTTAGTAGGTGTATGGCGGAATTTCGCTAATGGCAGAACGTGCATTTAACGCCGTCATGTGCCAAATTTCCAATATTTAGAAAACAACTTCAGAAGGGTCAGGAGCAATACCTGAATGCCGTACAATTTTGCTTTAACCCAGACAAGAGTCTCACCAGTAGACAGTTGATTCAGTCTGAAATTACTGTAACTAGAAAGCTCACTTGGACAGAAAGCTGAGTCTCCAGATGGAGGCCAAATATGTGTGCCGAGTTGCTCGCGGAGGAAGCTGGAACCTGAGTTTCGTGCCCAGACAAAAAATGCGAAATTCAGGGTTTCCTTAAAAATTCTACATCATTTTGCCACCTAATAATTGAACAAATTTCATCCAAACTGTCTCGAACGTTAGCGGTATGTCTACGATGCATTTCATTTTTAAAAAGCTCATTTTTCGCATTTTTCGAGATTAGACATGCCATTTACTGCAACAGGGAAGGAGTTTCATGTGTTGAAGCACGTCTAAACTCAGTCAACCGTAAATTTATAGCGTGCATTTGCTTCAAGATTTTATACAGAACCGCCAACAGAGAAGCAGTTTAAGAAGTGTTAGAAGGAGTTTTGAGAGGAAGGCTATTTGAGCCACAAAGGATCTCTATGGCCTGCAGTTTCAGAAGACACAGCAAACCAAGATAGCGAGACGTTTAGTAACGGCTCAAAGAAAGCTATGCGAAGAACAAGTGCTCAAACTCCGATCACTAAGCCAACTGCTTGAGGCGTCATAAGAAGGCGCTTTCGTCTAACTCCCTACAAGTTTCACTTATTGCAGGCCATAAAACCGGGGGGGACAAGAAAAAACATGTAGATAATCAAAAAATATGGAAGACACCGACTTTGAAAACTGTAATGTTTTGAGTGATTAGGCTACCTTCCGTACGAATGGAAAAGTGGACAAACAAAATGTTTTCATTTGGAGCAATGAAAACCCCCTCGTCATAACTAAACTTGAAGGAAACTCGGTAAAAGTGAACGTCTTCTGCACCATCTCAAAGCACTGTGTGTGCGTGGCCTATTTTTCTTAGAGGGAAACTTGGCCGACAACAACTATCTGGAGATGCTTCGGAACTGGTCACTTGACGAAGTTAAGTCAAATGAACGTGCCCAATTAATTTTTCAACAAAGTGAGCCCCATCACATTGTAAACTCACAGCAGGAGTGTGTCCCAAAGAGGAACTACTAGGAAGATGGACTGGATGGGCTGTTTATGGTGACAACGTGCTACTGAAATTGGTGCCCACACACGCCTGACTTAACGCGGTATGATTTCCTTCTGCAGTGCAAGGTGAAAGGACTGGTCTATGTCGCGCCACCTCCTACGTTTGTAAAAGAACTCAAGGAGAGAATCATTGAGTTTTTGAAGACTTTTACACACGCAAGTATGCGAGGTAACCGACTTCCAACCTGATGTGTGTCGTGTCACAAGTGGCTCACATACTGTACAACTACCATCCCACATACGTTTTTTCCTGGAGACTCGCAGAGTAAAACATCGCTTTTATGACTAAGTCTATTAAGTTTCATTTCTCTTTGCATCTAAATTTCTGGGACATCTTATATTACAATACAAACTGTTATTGATTTTTTGAAGTACCTTTCTCCACATTACACTTCATCTTAGTACCAGTACGACTCAGCATCTATAGTTAACATAATATTATTCGGCTAGATCGCAGTTGGTAGCCCGGACCCGCATTAGAGGTGGCTGTGGGGTTTGTTTACTGGGGTTATTTTGTGGGGCTCCATAATCGCGTCTGACACATTTGGCTTCCGTTTTACGTTTGAAGTTAGGAGTAGGGTACCAGTTAATGGTTTCCGATTTTCTGGTTAGGGTTATGCCTTTGGGCTTAGGTTCTCGGGTTATGGTTAGGGTTTGAGCGTACGCATAGGTTTCCAATATTACGGTTAAGCTTCTCAGTTACGGCTATGTCTAAGGGCTACGGATACGTTTACGACTTCGGCTAGGGTTAGGGTTGCCGTTAGGGTTAACGGTTAATGGTAACGTTTGAGGTTAGAGTTAGGCTTAAGGTTGGGATTGGGGTTAAGGTCGCCCTCCGCTTCCCATTTCGGGCTACCAACTGCTGCCTAGCCAAAAGGTGCCCTCTGATAATCAGAATTTAGTCGTTTGCCATTCTCAACGAGTCTAGTTCCTACTAATCAAAATGACTCATATCTACAGAATTCTAGTATCATTCTTGACTTAGGGAATTTCATACAGTTTTAGTTTCATTAGCACAGTATCAAGCAGAACAGTGCACTCTTCTTAAAAAGATGTGCGAACCGTCCAAGCGTATTGTTATGCTGCTTATCTAAAGAACTGTCTGATTAAACTTCCGTCCAGTTGTCGCTCTAACCATCAGTAAATTGAAGTTTTTCAGTTGTTGAACTAGCCGTAACTCTCATTTCCTTCCATGAAAGTGGTTTTCTGATTGGGCACATCATTTGATCAACGATTTTCTTCTAAGTAATTTACTTTACCTTTCTCCTAATTCAAAGTGTATTTTCATGCTGGAATTGGAACTCTACCTAATGCAGTTTAAATCTGACTGGTCGGAAAAAGGGCAACTTCCATTTTGCCCAAAGAACTAACGAAAACGGAAGTCGCAGAGAATGATTTCTTTCAAGAAAACGGTTTTTTATTGTTACTTTTAACCCGTCCCGACAGTGTTCCGCTGGAGACGCAGTCCACTTCACCAAAATATTCACTGAATCAGCATAACAGTGTCACACTTTGCAATCTGGCATTTACGCTGATTTATGATTTCTGTGCGCCGATGACACAACTGCGTAGGCGACAAGAAGTGCAACAGCCAGGCAAAAGGTGAACCAGTCTTCAACAGTCTACGCTAGGAAGCATAACCATTCGTCCGAAAAATCATAATAAAGGCTAAATGCGTCGCTTTGGGACAATAATACAAATTAGATAAAGTGACTTACGGGGTGCAAGTAGCTTTCCTGCTTATTTCTAATATGAACGGAGAATGACCTAAACATATGCATAATAATATTTAACTAAAGATCAAAGTTTTCGGTTGCTTAAGACGCCAATACGAAATTTTGAAAGACGTTTTCGATTAGAAAGGTTTGCTTAGGTAGGGTGGTAATATTGATTATGACTCAGCTTAAGCTCAAGATATTTCAGACAGGCAATATAGCGGCTTTTGGATAGGCCATTTTCCGGCCATCTGGAAAAGACACGCTCAGTTAAAATGGCTACATAAGTAGTATGCATTTGGCCCATCAACTTTTCGGTGTCCTCACAAATGTAAGTATACATTACGGAAAATTTGCACTAAAATATCCTTCTTTGGTAGTGAATTGCGTCTTTTACAAACTCTATACTTAAAGGAGGAACAAGTTTTGGGTTTTAAAAATCCCCTTAATTCTCGAATGATTTTGAATCTGACCAGCATGCGCATTTTCATTTTCATTTTGCAAACTACGTGCTATATGCTTTGCCTGTAAGGAGCATCGTACATTTTTCTATGTTGGTACGGAAGTGTCATATAGGACTCATGAAATTTTCTAGGGATTATGGATCATTCGTATGTTTTATAAGTGGCATTGATAAACGACAAATACAATGCTGTACGAATAAAAATTTCACAGTTTTAAAAAATCTCCTACTTGGGCACTTTTTCAAAAACCCAAAGAACCCTTTATTTGAGAATAAAACTTGGAGAAGCCCTGATCTGCTAGTAAATTAATATAATGAAGAAAATTTGGTGCACGGTTTCTGCAAGGGCAAAAGCCTCATTCTCTTAACAAACTAGTATAAACTAACTGTCTCAGTTTATAAAGGCATCGAATAGAAAAAGGAGAAAATCGAATTACAAGTGCGATCATATTTACCGACAATGGTTTTTTGCAGGCGGCAAGAATCTAGCTCATTCAAAAGGTGGTGCCCGGGCGCAAGGGTAAATTCTTGAGATAACTAAAATTAACCTCCCACCTAGGTTACCCATTTTAATGGATGGCACACTGAAGCATTCATGCTATAGGCCAATTACTGTGTAAATGAGAAAGATATGGCGTCAGGCAATATTGCTGATTACTTTAATTCAACGCTTCTTTAGTCTGTCTTGACACAATAATGTGTATTAGGCGGAAAGATTCATAAAGAATGTTTGCCTTTACTATATACATTTAGACTACTTAAGTTCTAACCCGATCGTATGCACCAAATACTAAAACGAAAATAAAAGACACTAACGTGACTGAAAAGCAAAAGAACTATTTAAATTAGTGTTATTTTGATAAGGAACCGCAATTTTTCAATAGAAAAGGCGATTCCAAAAACGCGGCTGTTTGTGTCGAATAGAAAAATCTAATAATTCAAAGTGTATAGTGCATGTCCTTATTAAAAACTAAGTGAGTTATCCTGGCGTTAAATATTTGCCAAGAGCTAGACAGCATATAACACGATAGCTGGTCAGCCGTTGGATGTTAAACAAAATCTGCAGTATTATTTGAGAAATTGTGAGTGGCAATTCGTCATATTTGCGTTGACTGAAATGTGGCTTATCCACGTGAAGACGATTTTAATGGCTTTTTGCATACATCACTGCTGGTCAGACGTCGGCGAGCTGGTAGATATCCAAGAACACGGAATATAATTACAAGACAATCATAAGCATTATTCTGTGGGAATTAGACGAAATTTTCTTTCATATAAGTACAGTGCATCTTTTGGCGAAGCAGGAGGCCTTTGAGTTTCACTGTCTTTTTGTGTGAGAACTGCGGAGTTTTCAACGTCCTTTGTCAATGACACGACGGCTTTATTCCTATGCTTTCTAGTTATGACGCTTCTGATGCAGGAGAATTTTTGAAAGTTTTAATCCACTTGGTGAGACCTTGTACCGTTTTTTTTGGAAGTTGGCAGTTAGCGCCACTTTTGTAGGCTCAATCCGACACAAAACTTAACAAGTGAAAGAATGGGCGTCTAAAATAGAGGCCTGAGATAAATACTCCCTTGATCAAGGCAACGACCTTTGCTAGAACGTCTTCTTTCCCAAAAATGTCTTTCTGGTTCAGTTTACGTATGACTGTTTACGTTCCCATTTTTATGCAAACTACGGTCGGCGAACATCTAAAAAGCTCTGATAATCCAAAAACTGTCTTGGTTAATATAGATTATTTTCAGCCGCAAACAGAGGACTCCATTTATCTTTATTCGGATATTCTTTTTTATTTTTCCTAATCGCAGACCCGATCTTGTGTGCAACGTTGTGCCACGTAGCGGCCATAAATTAAGGTAGTTCATTTAGGGCTAACGTAACCCACTTGTCTATTCACAACCACGATTCCACAGGGCACAAATAGCAAGAAAAGCATTTTGCCGTGCATAATATTGGTTAAACTGACAAATTAACGGGGAAATGTCACGGTTATTTCTGAAGTATTTGGACAAATGATTGCCTTTTAACGTAAGTGATGTTTTTTACAAGATTCATACGGATTTACGTATCATATTTCTAGAGAAGCAGACGCCACAGTCATCCAAACCTCGGGTCATCAAAGTTACACGGGTAAAATGTACAGCAGTCGAGGTACCCTGGACCAACCACTTGGATTTCAGTCAGGATGTTTCGTTGAATTTAACATCACTGTGTGTACTTGTATGAAACTCCGTCTGGTCTGGAAGCCAATGTTAACTACAGTAGATGTGCTAACTCATGAAATGTCAACCAAAATTTCGAAATGCGTTCTCGTTTCGAAAAGATAAATTAAGTAGTGTTGCAAAACTAATCATGATGCAGCATAAATCTATAATGATCCAGTTACCTCAGGGTGTCGGCCTTCGAAAGAACGTATTTTCGGCTGCATGCAAGATCTATACTCTGCAAAAAATGACTACTTAAGTAGCATGCAATTTTCTCATTGATTTTCGATGCCTAGAAAATGCAATTATATTTCATGGAAGACATGCATAAAAGTATTCATTCGTTTACTTATTCGGTAGAAAATCGCGTCTTTTTCCAATACCATACTCAAAAGAAGAGTATAATTCGGTTTTAAAAAAGCTTCTAATTGTGAGATGTTTTAATACCGTTAAATGGCCGTTCACGAAACGTCATGTATCCGCATTTACGAATGTGGCTTGTGAAGTTAACAATATTGTTCAAATCCACGGCTTAATTTTATGAACCTCATACGGTCTCCTCTTAACGCCGTAGAGAAATGCATGATTTTCGTACACGGAAAATATGCAGCTTGTAGTTTTGATACCCTGAATGCAAGTGTAACAGCAGGTCAGGTTCAAAATTATTCGGGAATTAGAAAAGTTTTTTTAAAATCGAATTATACTCTTCTTTTGAGTATGAAATTGGAAGAAGACGTGATTTTCTACCGAATGAGCGAAAGAATGAATATTTTTATGCATGTTTTCCACGAAATAGAATTGAATTTTCAAGGGCATCGACAATCAATGAGAAAATCGCATACTACATAAGTAGTCATTTTTGGCAGAGTATAGATATTGCATGCAGCTGAAAATAAGTTCTTCCGAAAACCAACACCCTGAGGTAACTGGATCATTATAGATTTATGCTGCACCATGAGTAGTTTTGCAACACTACTTAATTTATCTTTTCGAAACGAGAACGCATTTCGAAATTTTGGTTTACATTTCATGAGTTAGCACATCTACTGTATATATATACATGTGCACATATATAGCAGTGAGAAGGGACGACAGAGGTTGTGAGTCGAGATTATGATTGGCTGAATGAAGATAAAATAAACCCGAAGCAATATTGTATCAATCTGTCGTCCCTCCTCGCTGATATTATGACGTGATCAACCTCGGACTGGTAACTGGTTGCCTGTTCATGACAGGACAACGGGCCCGTGGCTCAATGGTAGAACGTTCAACTCCATGACCAAAGATACCGGGTTCGAATCTCAAGTGATCCACACTTGCGGTTGGGTATGACTGGCTGATGACGGCTAATAAGCCAGAAATGGCCATTCCGGTCTCCCTTGTCTTTGTCGGTACCATCTCATCTATATCTACTACTAGTCGCTGTGCGACTGCCTGCGAGGGTTTAAGTATGAGCCCCAAGGCACAACGGAACGAGCATGTTCCGCAACCTGATCGGTGAGCGCCCACTATCATAATATATATATATATATATATATATATATATTATAACAGTGGGCGCTCGCCGATCAACTTACGGAACATGCTCGTTCCGTTGTGCCTTGGGGCTCATACTAGAACCCACGCAGGCAGTCGCACAGCGACTAGTAGTAGACATAGTTGGGATAGAGCCGACAAATATAACGGAGACCGGAATGGCCATGTATATATATATGCAAGGAAGACTACCGATAAAGACAAGAAAGACCGGAATGTCCATTTCCGGTTTATTAGCTTTAAGCTTAGGGGCACCTGAGGCCATTACCCGAACTCCTTTTGTAATTTGTTTAGGCCATCCGGAGTGACCTTTCTCAACAATAAATGCCAGCTCCCATGACATTTTTGAATTTCTGAGGTGCGCAAAATTGCATCTTTGCAATTTTTATGTAATCTCTAGAATCATATATTGTTAAGAATTCAGTCGACATACTCGTATTGTGCGGATTAGGAACCACTGTCTTACAGATTTAATACTTTTGCACGTTCACGGCCGTCTTTCGCAGAAATCGTTACAAGCCACTTCAATAAAATGGCTTTTTATTATTTGTTTTTGTTGAGCAGAGACAACTGGAACACATTACTGGGCTGGTCGCTCAATATTAAAGTTTTGTAAAGTGTCAATGACTCTCAGTCCTCATATAAAGACTCTGCAAATCGTCCTACTCCAGCTTAAAATGAACAACGTTTCGTTTTCCCATACAGTCGGATAAACAGCTGGTAATTGTCTCTGACTCTGCATGGCCGGAAGTTATTTTGTATCAGATACCTAACACAAAGGTCGGGTCGGACACAAACAATCCAAACACTACATTAGATGTGCCAGCTCATAATATGTCAGCCGAAATTCTGAATTTCATTTTCGACTCAAAAAGCCTGCTTAAGCAGCGTGTCATGTTAATTAAGTTGAAGAATAATCCCATAATAATTCAGTTTCTTCAGGACGCTGGCTTTAAAACGAACTTCGTTACGTCTGCCTGTAAAAATTACTCCCGGTAAAAATTAATACTTCAATAGCGTAATGCTTTTTATTGATTTTCGATGTCCGTATATATTCTGATATATGTCACGCAAAACGTGCGCGAAGATGTTCATACTTTTACTCATTTGGTAAAAAATCCCGTTTTTTAAAAATTTTATTCTTGAAGGAAGGATGTAATCTGATATTAAACAAGTATCTCATCATAGAATTTTTAAGACCGTAAAATGCCCGTTTATAAAACATCGTGTTTTTGCATTTACCACTGTTGCTTGTAAAGTTTACGATATGCTCAAACCCACTGATAAATTTTATGAACCTCCATACGGTCTTCTTATAATATAGGTTGTAGAGGAATGTATGATTTTCCGTACAAGAAATATATAAAGCTTGTGTTTTGGAAACCCTGAAGGCAAGGGCAACGGCATGTCGGTTTCAAAATTATTTGAGAATAGGAAACGTTTTTTAAGACTGAATTATACCGTTCCTTTAAGCATAAAATTCAAAGCTGTATTTTTTTACCAAATGACTAAAAGAATGAATATCTTTGCTCATTTTTTCCATGAAATATATTTGAATTTATAATCGCATCGAAAGTCAAAAAGAAAAGCTCATGTTAATAAAGTAGTCGTTTTTTACTGAGTGAAGTTTTTGCAGGCAGCCGTAAAAAAGTTCGTTTAAAAGCCATTATCCTGAAGTAAGTGAATCATCATGGGATTATACTGCACAGTAATTAATACAGCGACCCTACTTAGGCAGTCTTTTTGAGTCAAAAACGCCTTCGAGAATTTCGGTTAACATTTCATGATTTAGCACATCTACTGTGCATGGCGCTTTCCTTGAACCTGTCTCTTTACTATTTTCCATAGTCGAAATAAGGCTAAAGGCGTTTTACCCCAATCATTAAAAACTTTTTGTCCCGGGCTCTATTTATGGCCAGCAGAAGACCGCACACTTACCTAGTCGTGCGGTAACGTAGAGGACGAACAATATTTATATTGACGGCCGATCGCTTGTGGCCCGCTGAGATGAATCTGACCGATGTGGCAGGAAGTGAAGGGTGATAATTGAATCATCACAATGCACCTTGAAGGTGCCAGAAGGCAAGTAATGCGAATTTGCTGTATGATTTCGGCCTACCCTCGATTTTTCGCCCATAATAGGACAGAGAAAGTAAAGGCGTCGGCTTTAGAGACTGAAAGCAAAACGCGCTGTTAAACTGTCTTCCGGATAGCACTTTTACTAAGTGTTGGAAACTATTCTGCTGTTCGTTGCGCTCTTTTCGCCGTTTTCGATTACAAGCACAATTTCGTCGTCCGACTTAATCGCCACCCGAGCGACCTCGCGGGGATAATTTGTAGGATAAACCTCCGCACAAGCAGATAACATCCAACTAGGTGCTTTGGTCAGGTCAAACCGTGTTGCTTCTTTACGCTGCATATCGAAAATTTTACGGCCTCTTTTCAAGGACAGTCAAAGGTTTCTTCCGGTCATCAAACAACTTCAACCCCCCTTAGACGTCCAGTTGACATTTTATGACCAGTTGGAAGGTGCCAAGCGTTCTTAATTTATTTTCAACAGAACTGGCTTCAAAATGCCTTATCTCATCTACAGAGTAAAAATCGTTTGTTGCAGAAATTCACAACAGAAATTATTTAACCACTTTTTGATTTAGAAGTCGAAGATGCGATGGGTGGCCCGACGTTTCGGATTCTCGTTCGAACCTATTGGAAACAGTTACAGATAAGGGTATTGGTCGCAAAATGAGTGCAGTATTTATAGAACGTATCTGCTGTGGGACCATGCGCGTACCATAATTAACAGCTCTCGCAATCACCGCTGGGGGGTCGTAATTGATACGATGGTGGCTTGTCAGTTCGCGTCCGAGTCGCTAATGGCCACGACTTCATCATCCGTGTTAGATGCTGGCGTGACGATTTCTGGGCCATTTGGCTTACTGTCACTGGGATTGTTGCCCATCCGTGCCCTCCTCACGTGACTAACTCCCCTGCTCAGGAAAAATAAGTCATGGTTCCCAGACCCTCAATCCACCAACTAGTGCAATGACCCCCCGTTGCCGTATTCGGTGCTGATATTTTCCTTGGGCATGGGAAATCCCTCACGTGGGGAGGGTAGGGGCGAGCAAAAATCCTTGTGACAGTGAGCCAAATGGCCTAGAAATCGTCACGCCAGCATCCAACACGGATGACGAAATCGTGGCCATTAGCGACCCGGAAGCGGACTGACAAGCCGTCATCGCCTCAATTACGACCCCCAGCGGACGAAACATCGGACCAATGAGCTTATTGTTCCAGTGATCGCCTCTTCGTATTCTGAACTGCTTCCTGAAACTCGCCTGTTCGCTTCTATCGGCACTATTTTTGATTTGTTGCACTGCGCATTGATGGTAAATGACAGCTTGGGATTGCCCAGTCCGCTTTGCTGCTGAAAAGATTTAAGGCCTGGTGCAAAGTTACTTAGTCTTCATTAAGTCGCCAACCACAAAAGTGTCAGATCTTCTGAGATTAAACATATCTTCCCATATTGTTCAGCCCCATAGACCGTCGAACACGGGGTCGGGTATCAAATCCCCACAGGATGCTAAGGCAGTAATTCAGACGTTCTATTTTCCCAACAAGAATATTCTTTGATCTGATTAATTACCAATATTTTTTTGCCTATTGACTTTTAAGGATAAAATCTCTAAAACAGGCTCCAAATCGGCTTCGTCGTTACTTCAAATACTTACAGTAGATGTGCTAACTCATGAAATGTCAACCAAAATTTCGAAATGCGTTCTCGTTTCGAAAAGATAAATTAAATAGTGTTGTAAAACTAATCATAATGCAGCATAAAGCTATAATCATCCAGTTACCTCAGGGTGTCGGCTTTCGAAAGAACTTACAGTGCGTGACCTAACTCATGAAATGTATCGAAATTTACAAATGATTATCGATCACTCGCAAACCGACACCATGTTAAAAAGTTTCTAATTTTGATATTTTTAATATCGTTAAATGGCCGTTCATGAAATGTCATGTAGCTGCATTTACGAATGTGGCTTGTAAAGTTAACTATATTGCTCAAATCCACTGCTTAAGTTTATAAACCTCATATAGTCTCCACTTATCACCATAGAGAAATGCATGGTTTTCGGTACACGGAAAATATACAGCTTGTAGTTTTGAAACCCTGAATGCAAGTGTAACAGTAGGTCGGGTTTAAAATTATTCGGGAATCAGAAAAGTATTTTAAAACCGAATTATACTCTTCTTTTGAGAATGAAATTGGAAGAAGATGTGATTTTCTACCGAATAAGTAAAAGAATGAATATTTTTATGCATGTTTTCTATGAAATATAATTGAATATTCAAGGGCATCGAAAATCAGTGAGAAAATTGCATGCTACTTAAGTAGTCATTTTTGGCAGAGTATAGATCTTGCGTGCAGCCGAAATTAAGTTTTTTCGAAAGCGGACACCCTGAGGTAACTGGGTCAATATAGATTTTTGCTCATTATGATTATTTTTGCAACACTACTTAATTTATCTTTTCGAAACGAGAGCGCATTTCGAAATTTCCGTTGACATTTCATGAGTTAGCACACTACTGTATGTAGTCTTACACCCCAGACCACACAACAGGGCAAGGTTGCCCAGGCGCAAATTTGTTGCGATGGATGAATTAAAGTGGATTCCATGGCACTTTAAAATATTGCAGCTCCCAGAATAACGTCTGCATTTTTATGAGCCTCAGGTGGCACAAGGAAATGTGAACCCCCACTGGTATTACAGGTGGCCTCGCGCTAAATTCTAGGTTGTTCCTGACCAGTGTCCCGGCTTTAGCTCTAAGCTCAATCCGCCTAGCTTCAAGCCCAACAATTACTCTCATAAACTTTATCCCCAACACTAACCCTAACCCTCTGTCTAACGCCTTAGAAGTTAGGGTAAGGCTATCCGTAATACCCGGGGGTTCATTGTCCCATATTCAGACGTGTTTCCTAGCAGTTCTAAAGCCACATATTATACTCACACCCCGATTACTCTAATCTACTGCAATGCCACAATTGACCGAGCACATAGCTACAAAGTGAAAAAGGAAGTTAAAGCCGGCGAGCAATCCTTTTCGACAAATTATAATCAGACCTCTACAGTCGCATCCATGACTCAACGAAGGTGTTGGGCAGGCGAAAAAGCAGATATGGTGGTAGGGCAGGGAAGAAAGAGAGAGGGAGAGGGGAAGAGGGTCGTGAGGCGATGACAGGAAACGTTGTGGGAGGAAACCTGGAAAGCCAGCCGCTCTGTCTTTTGGATAAACCGTTGTATCGGCACGAAGGTCCCTCTGTGAGTTCTGTCCTTGGGAGCACTATTATGTCTGCAGATGCAATTTGAGCGCAGGGGAGGAGACTCTCTGAAAACGCAGAAATCGCCTCCAGTGCTGCGATATACACTTCGGCACGCGATGACTATGATCCAAATGATCGATGTGAGATATTTGGCCCTTTAAATATTAGCTTAGTTTGTTAGGGAAAAGATGTTCATTTCGTACAGACTATGTTTCAAAGCCATTTTATCAATGACAACGTTTATAATTTTGGATGTTGATTGGCGTTATGTTACATTCACGCGATTTCTTACAGTAGGTGACTGACCTACTAAGATGTTAATCAAAACACTGAAACATGTGTTCAATTGGGAATTGTTACTTCACGAAGAATAATTTTAGAAAATTTCAATCATGCCAAGTTGCGACTATTGAATGCACTTCGTTCCGATCGCCTGATAAAAGCATACTCGATAAAAAATGACTACTTAGGTAACATGCACTTCTCCCAGTGATTTACGATGATCTTACAAATTAGGATGCATCTTGTAGAAAACACGCACAGAATACATTAATACGGCCATGGGAAAGACGTTGTGAGGCGGTTTGTCAAAAAGATGACACGAGTTCTGATCGACGACTGTCACCGGCGTTTGCAGAAATACAAGGCTGAGATCGAGGAGAAGAGAAGGCAGTGTGTCCACACTCGGCGATTCTATCGCCGCAGATCTTGGGAAGACGATCTCTGCTCTGGCACACCACAGGCAAGCCAAGAAGAAAGAAGTTTTGGAATGGAAACTGACTAAGCTAAGACCACCAGGCACAGAAAGCTCAAACTTGGTCCACAACCTCTCGTCTAAGCAGCTAACAGAGCAGCAACTACGAGTGTTACTGCATGAAACGTGCTTCAACACTGCAGATGCCGATCCTGTCGACTTCATTGCAGCCCTGGAAGCTATGCTTGTGAGAAGTGAAACATCCGACGACATGAAACACTCCGTCCGACAACGTGTTACCTCCTTGCTGATGACACACAGACCAGGCAAATGTATTTCGCAGAGTGAGTCAAAGGCTATGAGGGAACTGAGGGGGGACGACAGCATTATCATTCTACCTGCTGACAAGTGACGATCAACCGTCGTTATGAGCAGAGAAGACTATAATTAAAAAAACTAAAGCCCTTCTTGATGACAGAGAATTTTACATACCAGCACAGAAGTCACAAGCCAAAGCAATGGCAGATCGGCCGAGTAAACTGCTTAGAGAATACCGACATAAAATGTGATCACCGAGAATGAATGGCACCAAATGAGGACAACTGACGCCGCTCTAGCCCGATTCTATGGTCTGCCAAAAATCCATAAAGCAAATGTCCCACTTCGGCCAATCGTTGCCCTAAAAGGCAGCCCCACCTACAATTTGTCAAAGTGGATGTACTCAAAACTGAGGTTCCTCCAAGGCAATTTGACTACCTCAGTTCGACCAGCCTCCCAATTCCTCACAGGCCTCCGAGGTCGGAGAATTAAATCGGACGAAATCATGGTCTCCTTCGATGTGACATCGTTATTCACATCCATCCCACCAAACTTGGCCCGCGAAGTCTTGCGCAAGAGACTTGAAGAGGCGTACGATGAGACTCAGAATGCACTCAAAATTGAACACCTCATGAAGTTGTTCGAATCCTACCAACAAACTCTCTTCATTTTTGCGAGAGAAACCTATGAACAAATCAAGGGAGCTCCAATGGGCTTACCGCTCTCTGGTTTAGTGGCAGAACTGGTCCTACAGGAGTTAGAAAAGATTGCCTTCACCCAACATGAACCGGTGTTTTGGCGCTGTTACGTAGACGACGCGTTCGTCATCGTAAAGAAGGGCATGCTGCAACATTTCCACAGCCTGCTCAACGCAGTCTTCCATGACATAAAATTCACGAGGGAAGAAGAACAGAAACAGCAGTTACCCTTCCTGGATGTGCTTATCAGACGAAACCTTAACGGTAAACTTGAAACGACGGTTTATAGGAAGGCAACGAACACCACACAGCTTCTCAGTTTTCACATCAACCATCCGGTGGCTCACAAACGAAGCTGTATGGAGACGCTCTTCAAACGGATCCAAACTCATTGCAGCAAACCGGAGGACAGAGCTCGTGAGGCCCGTTATCTCCGCGACCAGTTTGTGCAAAATGGTATCCGAGGGCATCCTAAGTCGCTGTCTACGCGGTCGCCACCAGAGGACTCGATCATCAACGCCACCGACGATATGGTATTCCCTGCCATACATCAAGGACGTTTCAGAAGCGACCGAGCGCATTGCTGCAGAGCTAGGGGTTGGACTTGCATACCGCCCCAAAGCCATCATGCGCAATAGGGTCATGAAAATCAAAGACCGGTTAAAACCTGAAGAGCAATCTGGAGTAGTGTATCGCATTCCGTGTCAAAATTGTCCTTGTAACTACACAGAACAGACTGGACGCATGCTCGGATCGCGCATACACGAACATAAGCTGGCTGTGTGGCGAGGCGACGCATTATCACAAGTGGCCGCCCACACCTACGACATGGGTGACGAGTTTAACGTCGCAGCAACCAAAATAGTCGCCCACGCCGGAAGCAAAACAGGCCGAGAATTGATTGAAGTCTGGGCCTCGGATGAAAACTCGGTCAATCGATTTATCGATCTGGCGCCGGCGAACAGAGTCCTGCGTAGTCACCTCCAGGGGTGCGACGTCTGTCGATGATTGAGCCTACGTGCCTTATAACTGTCGTTTGTTCTGCTGCGGTTGCTGCTGCAGAAGAAAGTGTATCTTTCGGTTATCAAAACTTTCTCAATTCCTGAATTATTTTTAACTCGAACTTTCCTGTATTTGGTGTTTAGGGTTTGCAGTCTACAAGCTATATACTTTCCGCTCAAGGAACGTCATACACCCCTTTATGCAATTAAGAAGATATCACACGGAGACCCTTTTCCCCCTTTCCACGACGTCGTTCATTCCTTTTTCTTCTCTACCCTTCACTTCAACCCTACAAAATCATTTACATGCAATCGTACAGGTCTCACCACGAGTGTCTAGGCATGCAGATGAGTGGACTTGTTTTATTTCATTTTCTGACAAGCTTTCCTGGGTAGTTAGCGTTTTACGGTCTCCTAACACATTTCTGTGAATATGCGTTAACCCCATTTTATTAGCCTCGTTAATGCAACTGTTCATTTTTCGTAGACTTCTCTAGCCACAAATGCCTGGATATTTCTGTCTGCTTTAACTGTCTTCTTGTGTTCGCTCATATGGCAAGAGCACCAGTCCTTGGCTGGTTTTTACGCCGACTCTGTTGGGGCTAGCGACATGTTTTGAAAAAGAGACACAGGCATTTCAGAACAAATGGCGTCTTGGACATATTTGCGGATGGTTTAGGCGCGTTTAACGGTTATTCCGTGGCCGCAGCTGGCCAACAACCTGAAACATACAGTACAGGATTTTTCCATTTGTCCTATCTTTACTAACGCTCATCTGGTTCCGCATTTTACTATTACAGGAATTCGTAATCACGGATATTCGTTATGCGATTACTGTGCGATGACCATGGTCCCTTTGCCATCTGCTCTTTTTATAAATGGCCGAGCGGTTTATGGGGCACCTTGTACTAAAATTAAGCCCCAAAAACGACAGCAAATTAAAAGGAGCGTCCGATGTGTCCCAAAAAGTTCATTCGCTACCCACAAATCCCGCCAAAAAGTCAAAAAGGATATCTCTTTTTCCTCTTCCTAATTATTTTCGACCACGTTGGCCATGTTTGTGGGTATTTCTTACGCGGATACGCAGTTATGCAACCCCGTTGATCGGTGATATCTACCTCGGCGTAAATGGGGGTGATCTTGGACGGCTGGTGACCTATTTATTGTAATGCAGTTGGTCTGACGTTCGAAGGGTAGAGTAGACTGGATCTAGCAAAATTAGGACAGGGGCTTATGTTCATCGGCTCACACGCATATTTTTGGTTTGGACAATTACCTTCGTCGAAATACATATTTCAACAAGATTGTTCTGTATAAGCACCGCATTTTCGTAAAAAGAAGTGAGAATAAGACTACAGATGTAATCTAAATGCAATTCTTTCACTGGTATCTACTTGCCATGGATAAAAGCCTAGACTT
This sequence comes from Spirometra erinaceieuropaei, assembly GCA_902702965.1. Lineage (NCBI taxonomy): Eukaryota > Metazoa > Platyhelminthes > Cestoda > Diphyllobothriidea > Diphyllobothriidae > Spirometra > Spirometra erinaceieuropaei. Next base: position 225,401 of record CACRXP010000850.1, on the reverse strand, counting down.
ACTCTCCAGCTAAACAATCGTTTCTCTTATTTTTTTATATAGATGGAAAATACTATTTCGCAAAGTGTTTGGCCAAATTCTGTAACGTTTGTTCGATCGCAAAAGATAGCTTAAAAAGCGTTATATTAAATAAAATAAATGAAAGAACAGATATTTTTGGCATTTTTGTGTAAAAGATATCTGAATCTACAAGATCACAGACAATCAATTAGAAGGATTGGTGCTTCTCAAACAGTCGCTTTTATCAGAATGCAGTTTCTGCAGGTGGAGAGAAGATCATTCGAAAGTCAGCATCCTGGCGTGACGGGAATGCATTGGGATTATTCTGAAAGGTTATTAATATCACAACTATACTTTAGCAATATTTTCAAGTCTAAAACGTATTTCTGTGTTTCAGCTAACATTTCATCAGATAGCACATCCACTGATAATGCCACTTGGTGAGAACCAGACCGAATCTTGTCAAACACATTTTGTTTTAATGCTCTTCGGAGTCATAGCGGAGACAGCTGCTGTCACTGGTGATGGGTTAAGTAAGAATCCGAAATGTCAGGCTTAAAAGCTCCTTACCCCAGAGATCGCATCTTCTTCTGAACTGCCTCCTGGAACTCGCCTACTCGCTTCCACCAGCGACGGTTTGTTTGGCCGCCGTCGAGTAGTTAATTGCGTAATCACATTACTCGGATGTTTTTAGGCCATTTGACTGACCGGCACTGGTACTATGAATAGTGCTCGCTCTCCGCGAGCTACATTCTCTAGTGAGACAGTCGCAGCACAACACGTGAAGGCGGGAGGTCACTGTCCTGTAATTCAACGGAAGGCTGGAAAATCACGATTCAAGCGGTCCGCGGCTCACGAGAAGTTTGGCCTAGTAGATCTTGAATGTGTGTCCCTGATGACGAATTCAAGGGTGGATTCGAAACGGTAGGCAAATGGAACGCATATTCTAACGATCGCGTCACCCTCTTCTCGACTGCCTCCAAGAAGTCGCTTCTTCACTGATGCTAGTTAGCTAAAGTCGGCACCAGCTGTCCGGCTTCAAATTGCGACTGCCTGCTGTAGAAAACGTGCACAAGTTGATAGAACCAAAGGCGATTTCAGACCACCTCGATGTGTGCCTCTGTGCACTTATTTGTCTCTGTAGAGCAAGTTACTTGGGTACGACAATCATGAGCTCTCGTGAGAAATCGAACCACACTTTTCGGCTCGGCTGGGTGAGGCGATAACTACCTTTAATTCGGCGCCATCTCATCTGATTGACAAAGGTTCTCATGGGGAACGTTAGTCAGGTCTTTGCGGTCATTTCCTTGATGCTGAGTTGCCAGTAAATTTTACTGCTTCAACACGACTTTGGGACAACAGATGGCATGGCCAACCCGGTCAACTGTACGCAGAAGAATTTTGCATTGACTTGGCGTCTGCCGTAATTCAATGTACTGCCACCCCCGACGTACTCTCAGAAAATCTATCCTGACGTTTCGCGCCCACCCCTCCACCTCGGACACTAACCACTGCAGGAAAAAATGTCGACAAAAACAGCCGAACCGGGATGACAATTTCTGGTTTATAAGTTGTCTTAAGCCAATCGTATCCAAACCCCAGGTTTGGGAATCTGGCGTTCAAAACCAGGTCCTTTAGAAATCGAGCGTTATGTAGTACAAATCCTCCACAGTGAACCACGGATCTGTTGTCCTGTCGGTTGCAGTCGGGATTACCTGCAACTTTTTGACGGCGTTCGCCTTGGGCTCAGCCTGGATCCCTCGCAGGCGGTCGCAGAACAATTCGTACTGATAAAACCGTAGCCCTAATCCCCCTGCAAATCCCACTGCCTTCCCTCTGCATACAAGCCCTTATTGCCCGTCGATCTGTATTTCGACATCTGGCTTAGTTCACTATCTATAATGACTGTAGGGTAATTTGCCGGAGACGCTCATTCTCCAAAGTTGTCGCCCAGTCGGCAAATGGACATCATCGCGGATACTAGTTTTAAAATAAAAGATGATCGTACCTTTATTCTGTTAAAAAAACTGATTTTTACACCTCCCGAGCAAACGTCGGATCCCCCTACGGATCATATTGCATTCTTTTCTTCAGGTGCTACCGGTCGCTGCGTTTGCGTCACAATTCCATTACTCCTTGATAAACAGCCATATAGGCCGTCAGAAATGCAAATCCACCAACTTTGGATAGGGTAATAACTAAAGTGACAACCGATGCATTGTTCCATAATTCGGCTCGAGTTTTACCCGTGAACACTTTTCAACCAAAGATCAACTATTGATGCTGACTGTTTGTGGATTTTTTAAGTTAAAAAGGTAGCGGTTTTAAAGACAAAACAGCAACCGCTCTTCTGCCCTAGCCATTATAATTTTGGATGTAGTAAGACTTAGAACAAGGGGTAATGTTTTGCAAAATGTGACTTACTGGTTTATTTTTTTCGAAATAACTATGCTCGCATTTGAAAGGTTACTCATACCAAAAAAGCGGATGGTGTTTGCCACTTCCAGTGGTAATAAATACTTCGTATGACAGGCGCTTTCACGCCAAGTTCCAATGGGTGCCTCTTTCCGTGTACTAGTCGCAAAGGAAAGCCTAATCCTTGACTTGAACCTAATCCTAACCTGAAAAATAATCCTCATCTTAACCCTAATTCCAACTCTCCCGAAAGTTAGTGCAAAATGGCCTATAATGAGGGGAGATACCCTTTTCCATGTCCTGCCTGTACGTAGAATATGAGACTGCAGATTGTTTCGAAAACGTACTCTTACATTTGTGAAGTAAAATTCCACCGAATGTGTGGTGCATATACTAAAGATTCCCGGTCAAACAACGGATAGCGACCGTTTCTATCCTAGATGGGGCCTATGTCTGTCGAGGCAGCGTTCTGCTCCCTCTTGCGCTCTTATAAGACTACGAACTGCAAGTTGCTCCACACTCTGCCGCCAAAAACAGTTCCCGTCCTCACCATTCAGTTCTGTTAACCCCCCCCTACAACCCTGTATTTTGGATTTTTACATAGTGTTCGCCACTTTTATTGCAAATATCGCCGAACGACCCTGAGTCACACATGCGCTTTTTAAGATTTTTCTACTTTCTTCCAACCGCTAGGTTGACTTCATGGTGATGGTAATTTTACTGTTGACACACCTCTGGTTACCACCCATCTTCTTGGTTGATTCGTTGAGAGTCAGCGTTTATTAAATTTGTTTTCAACACTTTTGCAGGCGCTCTCTTTACTTCATCTGGCTCCCAAACCCCTTCACCACTGATGCAACAACAAATTCCAGTTTGCTTCCCGCGTAAGTTGACTCGGTCTACTGGCGGATGATAGACTGTGATATAAACTAGTATTGCCGATCCGACTTAGCTAGAAAAATGGTAGGTAAAACTTCACGATTCAGACGAACATCTGCACCATCTGTTTAGCCAAATTTCGCCCCGTTTACGTCATATTGTTAGGCCATCTTACCTTCAGGCTGACTGATTTAACCTAACCAGAGATCTCGCAAAGAGTGAGCGTTCAGCTCAACGTGTGTAACACAACCCTTGTATAGTTGATTTCAAATACTTCCAGTAGGGCTGTTCGAGAGTAGACCGTTATTTGAAGATGAACTGAGCAAGCCCATGCTAAGGACTGTGATATGGGCCCCCTACAGTTTCCATATTGGGTAGGTGTCTTTTATGCGTTCATTCCCCCCCCCCCCTCCAGCAGGACATGGGACTAGGAACTTACGTAATTTAGGCGGCACGTGTGTTAAATCCCAGAGAAATTAGGGTTTTGGTTATCGGTAGGACACGGAACTAGATATATCTCCTGCGTAAGGTTGTCTGCAGTACGGAGATGGGCATTAATATTTCCGTGTTCTGACGAAGGGCGACCGCACAAACGATTCGTACTCGTTATTTTCTTGTTGATTTTTCGAAAAGTAGTGAGTTCTTTTGACCTATGCGAAATCGATTTCATTGAATTGGGGGGAGTTCACCTACCTCCGTTAAAATTTCGCCATAAAGACGAGGGCCAAAGAAAAATGCTCACTTCCGTTTTGCGTGCTATACTTAGTAGTCCCAACCACATCAGAGAGAATTTTTGAGTGCTCAATTGAGAGGATCTTTAGGCTGGAGATGCTTGACGAACGTCTGATGCGGATTTGACTTTAGGATTGTCGTCTGAAATTTTGACATTCCTGACTAATGACGGCTACTGGGTGAGAAATTGTCATTTTATGTTCCTGGTCTTAGTTTATGGCACTTTCACAAAGCTTAATCCTGCGTGTAGTATTACTTCTTACGAACTCTTACTTCCTCAAATATTGCAGACAAGGTAAATTTTTGGTTGTATTAGACGTTGCAGATGCGAACGCAATGATAGTAGTTTGATTTATATTACGTATGTTCTAATAGTAAGCCTACCTTTTTTTACACGTCTTTTCACGCCTAAATATGATCGGAAGAGACTACCGTCTGTCCCGCTTCGCCATTATCGTCTGCATTCGTTGTATACCCTAATAGCAGTGGCTTCTGTTTTTTTCAACTTATCGAAACTTGCCTGAAAGTTGGCCAATATCACATGCTTACGATGATTCACGCGAACTGAATACCAGATAGCTGTAAACATGTGGCAGAATCACCGACCTGTTTTCGCCAAAAGGAAAAAAGCAGCTGACATGCACCCAAAACCGGTCCACTGTATGGCCGCATTTTGCAAGAACTGCAGGCCAGAATCAAGACGGGTTCCCCCGCTTGCCATCATGGAATAGGGGCTTCTCAGAGCACGCTTGCGTTCATTCCATTAGCAGTGCGTTCAAGACTGGTTTCCAGACAAATAACGTTGCCTCGTTAAAAAGCTTGTTGTAAGTGGCTGGCTTGTGTTCAAGCAGCTCGCAGTATTGTTCACTTACGGTCATCATGTTCCATTTTCTTGAACTTGTTTGTATTAAAAATCTTTTTCAGAATGAAATAACAAAATACACATCGGTCCTCTCAATGGTCTTTACATTTCCATCATGCAAGAACAGCGGAGTGAGTGTAAGAGAAAAGTGTGCATATGTTAGGGCGCCTTACCATGATAGTACTTCCAGGAAGACCATTTCTGTCCATAAAACTTAATGACCTGCAAAATACCCGCGAAAATGACGTAACGCTGATCTTTCCGGAGGATGAATTTTTGGAGGAAACCGCATAACGACAGATGGTCAATAATTTAGGAAAGCCGCTGACAAAGGCGGACAAGATTGGAAGAGTCATCACTAGTTGATTTGCAGACATCGGTAACCTATATCGTAAACCCAAGCGGATAATACCTGGAATTTGGACTGCATCCAGTTGGTCATTGAGTAGCCGGAGCAAATGAATTACCGGTTGGACCAGAAGCCATTTTCTTGCCTGATGACATACAGGATACTCTAAACCACGCAATAGTGACGCTATATTAATCTAGTTTGGGAAGAAACGGGCTATTTTCCCGTTTTTCCACCTTCGTTTTGCATAGAGCTACTTTAACTCCTTATTGAAACCGCCTTGGCGAAATTGCCCTCCATTTAGGTAATTATTTAGCTGCCAGAAGTATCTTAACTTAAATCTTGGAATTAAAATTAGATGCGGCTTTATCCTGAGAGAACTTTTTTCTGTTGCGGAATATCCACAGAAGTGCTGACATCAATGGATTTTCAGTGAGAGTCCTGCACTCATATAAAAGCGGTTCAGAGGAGATAGCTGCGAGCATATTGTTATAATTGTGGGCACTGTGAAAGAATTTGCCGGAGATCCAAATCCCCAAACACCTCAGCCGGAAATAAAAGGACCAAAAGAAATAAGCGTGATCGCTGGAAGGCGAGTTCTATTCAACCGACTTTCCGGATTCTTACTCGAACTTTTCATTAGAGATCGCAAGGGTTTTGAAATATAACAGGTCAGCTATTGAAATCCCTACTCCAGCGATCGCGCTCCCTTTTTCTCAATTGCCTGCCATTTTGCATGCAAAGACAAAGGATGAGTTTTTACTTGCATAAACGACAAAGCATGGAAAGTTCACGCGCATCATGTGACCACATTTCGTTCCTCATTTAGTTTTTTAAATTTTATGTCGGGAAATATTACCCGCAACTATCACAATGATCTGGTCCCTATTGAGACACTAAATATAACAATGATATTACCTACAAGGACAAGGGAGACTGGAATGGTGGCTTATTAGCCGTTGTCAGTCATTCATACATAACCCCGAAGTGCGGCACTACCGGGGCTCGAACTCGCAACCTGTTAGAAGTCCACGTCTCTAACCACTGAGCCACGAGCCCGTTGTCCTGTCTGTTTTCGATCGGGAATACACAATGGTAGACGTCGCTCACCGATCGTTCTTACGGCACTCACCCGTTCCGTCGGGCCTTATGGACCCTCTCTCTCGAGCCCAAACAGCAGCCGCACAGCGGCGCATGATATAGGCAGAATGATATTACCGACAAAGACAAGGGAGACTGGAATGGTGGCTTATTAGCCGTTGTCAGTCATTCATACCCAACCCCGAAGTGTGGCACGCCCGAGGCTCGAACTCTAACCATCATTCTGCCTGTATCATGCGCCGCTGTGCGGCTGCTGGTTGGGCTCGAGCGAGAGTCTATAGGCACAACGGAATGAGTGAGTTCCGTAAGAACGATCGGTGAGCGCCCCTACCAAATATAACAATGCTAGCATTCGACCGGGACGCACAAACGCGTAACCGAACTTCACCTCCCTTGTCGTAGATTTTGCAAACCGGCAACCCTTTTTAGTACACGGAAAGGCACAATGATTAAAACTGCAGTAATAAAGGTTAACTATATCAGTTAATAAATCCGAAACCAGTCCGGTCACAAACACACAATATCGTATTACTGACGGTAAACAATGTCTCTCAATATGTCCAATACAACTGCTATCTCAGTATCTGCACTTCTTATTGTTCAGCACTTGATAAAAAAATTTCAAGCTTTTCGTTACATCTAATAGCAGTCATCTGTTTTTTAAAAATCCGGATTTTTCGGTCATCACCATAAAATGGCAGCCACCTCATTTGTTCCCTGCATAAATTTATCATTATAATGGAACTGCGCAGCATTTTAAGTAGCCTTAGCGTATTTAAATAGTGAACCGAGTCTCCCAAGACACTACTTTTCCCTCACATTGACACAAGCTTTAGTTTTCTGTCCAGAACTTTAGGAGAACGGTTCAATCTGCATTGTTTACTGCGGGAGGGCATTTAAAGGCAATGCGTTAAAACTATATGACGAATAAAGGATTGCTTTTAAACCCCCTATCACGTATTTCGTCTCAAAGCCATTACAGAACTTAAGTGGTCATGCCATTCAGTACCATTGTTTTTTTGACCGTATATGAAAGATTGCATATGGTTCTTAGTCAATTCGATGATCGGTGCGGACGGGTCGGATATACCTAACACGTACAAACTACACGTGCAGACTAATTACTTCATAAAGCTGTTCGTATCCGGCATATCCCAAGTACTTACGTGTACCAACTGACTGACCAACTTTCTCACTTGAAAAGGCGTTGCACTTAATTTCATGTTTTACAGCCTTCAAAATAAAGTTAATCCCCCACAAACGTCACAAGATTTATGACAGGACAGCCTGTCAAGAAACAGACAGATCCAGATTCGTGTTCGGTTGCAGCTTCTCGTTGGGTATACCGCTGTTTTACGGCACAAGTGTTCAGCCTCCACTTTAATTGCGAGAACGCAACCTCCCATCCCAGACTCACTACGTTTGCGAAACCATGGCTTTTGAATTAGGGAAAATATATCCACTATTTCAGGTATCAGACACCGCCTGTCCTCTAAGGCGCTTCTCGTTTCCATGGTCCTGTGTCCTGCTTACGGGACAGCGAAGACTAGGCCTACTTTCTTAATTTATCTAAATTGACTAGTTTTTGCGTGGGATGCAGGCTTTGTGCATACATTGCGCGCCGAAGAAAATTGCAACAGCCATGGCAAAGTTTGACTAACTTTCAAGCAAGCAAACTGAAGGAGTCGTATTGGATCCCTTGAACGCGTTTAAGATTGACGCACGGGAAAATAAGCCATGAAAAAGCGCACTTGGATAGGTAAATATGCGCTAAATTTGATGTGCATTTTCGTCGATTACAAACATGATGTTCATGGTTTCGCATTTTAAGAAGATCGTCTTTCGCGGAAAAGTGGGTAACCGTGCAGTCCTTCTTTCGGTCAAGCCTATAAAATATTCTTTTGTTGCTAAGCAAAGATAAGAAAGTATTCTGCAAATAAATGTGGTGCTGCCTAATTTTGGCATTTAAAAGACATTCAATCGCGCCAGCATGAGTTCGGAAAGCGCTGGAGAAAATATGCTTAAACTACGTTTCCTCTATTGAAATTGCTGGAACATATCAGGGCCAAAAACTGAGATCATCGGACATTTCCTATGAAGGACTTGTCTGCATTTCTTTACTCGCAGTTTTAAGGAATATTTTGATATGTCTCGTTTGCTGTAGGACGTACTGGCACCGGGGTCCACGTTCTATCACAGAACCGAAAATTCTAAGCAGGCGAATAGAGGTTGTGCAGGGAATGTAGTCTGGGTCTTACGAACCACAAACTCGACAAGATCATTGTGAAAAACCAAAACAACAGAACCTGGCGAGGATGACGCGCAGACGACTGCTACAGAGTCATACTTGTTAAACGCAGTCCATACGGTGGAACCGTTGAGATATTGCAGTTAATTTTTCATTTTACATGTCAACCAGATCGGAGGAACATCCCCTTTTGTAATATAAACGGATGCTGGAGGTTTATATTTTTGCGCGCTCAGTACACCGTACGAAACGTCAGAAGTGCTGGGTGTTGTCGAATAATCCGTGACTTGGGTTTAAAAGACTTACTACCACGGTAAACAGACGTCTCGAGTCGTCTACCGGATCTGGTACACTTGCTGGCAAAGAAAGTACGTCGAAGAAGACCGCTCCGGACGCCAGTAGTCGAACACGCGGCACCAGTGTGGAGGAACAACGCCAAATTTCAAGTTGCGGCTAATTCGACGAGGCCCGACCACACAATTAAGTCCGACGAGGCCAAAATTCTCTCGAGAGGTGGCAGTCGCGGGAACCGCGAGTTGGTTGAGTCATGGCTCACGGGGCCCCAGTCAATCAATACGTGCAATGATGTCCCCAATCCGTATTCGGTGCTGAAACAGTCTGACCAAAGTTATTTGCCCCTCGGGGAGCGCGCAGGCTGGCAAGCCAGATAGCCGAACAATCATCACGTCAACGTCCGACGCGGTCGATGCAATTTCAGCAATTAACAACTTGCATGCCGGCCGTCAAGCAGTTAGCGTACCAGAGGGCAGCCCTCCTCGATGAAGGAGAGAGTGACCAATTATTCTAGATAAGCTGTATAATACCAACCGCATCCTATAAATGCTGCACTGTCCTGCGCACGAATCACCCGTATCTGTTAATGTCGCCGATGATGTGTTCGAGCTTGGATCCGAAACGTCGGGTGACTAAAGTTCCTGTCCCAGCGAATGCTTCTGCTTCTTATCATATGTCTCGGTTATACGGCCTGACTGGTATCAACAAAGGTGGCACGCCGGTTCGTCCAACCTCAGGTACGAGGGACTCTCCATATCATGCAATAGCAAAATGAGTAGCGGAGAAATTTAAGCCACTATCATTTAGAGTCACGGTTATCGAGATACCTTTGAATTCGTTAACGGCGTGAAAGACCATGACGTAAACGGGATGGTTGTTACCATTATGTGTCTCGTCTCTTTTTTAAAAAATGTGCCGATAATGGAAACCGTCAGTTATCTGCGTGAATTCATCGCTCCCAATCAGCAGGCTAAAGAAATGTTAGTGAATGCCTTCAACATATTGTTATTCAGATATACCTTGAACCTGTATTTCCTATTTGGGAACAACCTGTTTATACAGATAGCCAGTGTAACTATGGACCCACATCTTGGCCCACTTTTGGTGAATATATTAAGGAACAAGCTAGAAGCTTTCCAGGATTAATTACCACATCAGCGTATGTGATACTATGGGCGCTACGTGGATAATATTTTTGCGATTGCACCTAAACAAAACGGCGCCTCATTTCCAGTGGATGATCAAACTCAGACTCTCTGTCTACCGAATTTACGCAGGAGGCAGAACAGTCGTGTTTGTTTCCCTCTCGGGCGTGTTTCTAGCAGGAGGCCTAACGGCAGTAATCGACGTAACGTATTTCTTAAGACGTGGTCGGGAGAATTCACCAATTTTGGGTGTTTCGTACAGCTAAATTTGACAAGAAATTTAGTCTGACTGTCTGACACAAAAGGTGGGAAGTACCTGCTCGGCTGATAGTTTTTCAAAAGCCTTTCTCAATAGAACGGGTATTCCCCTAAATACATGGCCGAAAGACCACAAAAGCCCCCGATACTGACGGCAGGAAAGACAAGGCTTTTTATCAGAGTCCTACTTTAAGGGGACGCGCCGAGCGAACTTTTAAGAAGGCGCTTATCTCAAGCTGTATCACCCACCTTTCCAGCAGCTGGCACCCTTGTACTGTTTTCCACTAGTTCCATCCCACACGCGGAGGACAAGGACAAACTGCCAGCCCAAACTAGCTCTATGTGTATTTACTCCCTCGCCTGCTCCTCTGAGGCAGAACATTCGACGATAGGCTTGCATGCGGAACATTTGTTGCTTACACCCATTCGGGCATTTTCCAGCATTTAGTTCCTATTTTTCAGTTTCTACGCCACAGGACTACCGCGTTATAATGGAGAAAAACCGTTTCTGTGTTCACAACCGCAGGCGACTTTTTTCTCACTTCGGTATCGGTATTAGCTTATTTTTTTCTACCTGAGAATTCATCTCCTCGGCTCAACTCTTTTAAGTCGCCTTTGTTAGTCTTAGGGTCGGTCTCATTTATTCAAGCCTTTCCACTTCGTATATGCAGATACTGTCCAGTCACGATGCATATCAAAGTAATGAATTTTGTAAACGAACGGGAAATCCTCACTTTCTGGAGTTTTATCTCAGTTCGCTTGTTACATTTTGTTTCGTAATTGTGCAGTCAAATACTCAACTGCTTTTACACCTCGTTTCACGTGGTTTTTTTCTGCTTAGGCACAAGCTGATATGACTGCGGCTTTTAGCTGTCGATAACGTCATTCACTTGTCCAAGTCACCAGACTTGAACTGGGACAGCGTATTTATCGCTGGGCCCTTTTTTGGTCCGTGTTCCCTTTAGTTTATTCCCCTCCAAAGCCTTGACCTACTCTCGGCTTTTTTACTGAACGCTTCCATTCTTTTCTCCCTCTTCCTTTTTCGATGGCCCGAACCTGTGAAGACAGCGCACTTCAACTAGAAAAAGTGTCCGCTGAGCCCTACGACCAATCAGAATCGGACGGGAACAGACGTCTTGCCTTCCTGACCTAAGGTTTAAAACAGCCTATTAGCGCAGTCTGCTATTG
>CACRXP010000850.1:159450-195487 GCA_902702965.1 Spirometra erinaceieuropaei | reverse complement strand
AGAAGAAGAAGAAGAAGAAGAAGAAGAAGAAGAAGAAGAAGAAGAAGAAGAAGAAGAAGAAGAAGAAGAAGAAGAAGAAGAAGAAGAAGAAGAAGAAGAAGAAGAAGAAGAAGAAGAAGAAGAAGAAGAAGAAGAAGAAGAAGAAGAAGAAGAAGGACTCACCGGAACAGGTTTATTTAGGTGCTGACGTTTCGAAGAGCTTGGTCGGCGCTCCATTGGCGAAGCATAAAATGCACTTAATGGACTAGAAATACAAAGCGGCGTGTCAAGTTGGTCGGCCTCGTGATGATCGATTTTTCCCTCCTCTCGCTGCCTCGGCCTCTCCGGGGGATGGCTGACGGGTGTTTTGTCTGCGTACGTTGTGAGTCACCACTCCGCCGGGGGGAGGTGACTGAACCAGTATCGGGTGGTCGGTCTGGCGGTTCTTTTTCTTCTTCACCGAGTAAACTCGCCGTCGAGCTTGGTCGGCTCTCCATTGTCGTTAGTTGTATTCTGTGCCATTTGTTGGCGGTTTACTTGCAGCCTAAAACAGTCAGGCTTCTTTTCCCGGGCAAAGGGTCAAGTTCCGATTTTTAAGACGCTTTTGCTGAGCAAACACAGGCAATGTCATTACCCTGGAGACAAAAGCAAAGTTAATACTTGTTCTATGACTTCCTCTCTGAGACATCACGTCCCCTCCGTTTAAGCTGACGACCGTTTTCTTGCTCTTAGGCCGAGTTAAGTAGTCGTGATCCCACTTAGGTTCAGCCAAATTTCCACACATTAAGAAAATTAGGGCATAAGGTGACGAAACAACGCCTTGCATGCCTTAGTAGGCCTTTACGACTGCATGTCCTGTGACTTGAGGTCATGCGCGTCGGCGTCTTGATTGGTCTGTTCTGGCGTGGTACTTTGACCAAGAAGCACTAATTAACCCAGCGTTGCCAAAGCAGGCCACACGGTAGATGCGCTAGACCAACACGGGACCAGATCAGGACATTGTAGGCGTTTTTGCGATTGCGCGCAAAATGGGGGTGTGGTGGCCCGCCTAGGCGCAGGCTCGCGCCGAGCCAGCCACCCATGCCCGATTCCGCCTATGGTCCTCTTGACTCCGCCACGACACAGGGCTCCGATGAGTGAGGACGAGAAAGTGCGGTAGATGCATCGCAACTGCACTATCAAAATAAACTAATTCACGAGCAAGTCACCATCCCTTCGTCCACCTCGCTCCGGGGCACACGCTGGACACCGTCGATTACTACAGTCAAAGTATCACTAATTGATCATCATTAGTAAAGATGTCGTTGTTGCTTAGAGGGAAGAGAGTTCGTGAATGACCGATTTCATGAAATGTTGACCGAAATTTGGTATTGTGTTTTCGACTAGGAAGGATTACTTAGATGGGGTTGTAACACTGATTATCTTGTGGCGCAATCCTATAATATTTCAGACTCAGCAGGCTGTCGGCTTTTGAAATCACTGCTTTCTGACCTCCTCTGGAAACCATAATTGGTAAAAAAATGACTACTTAAGTAGCATGCACTTTTCTCATTGATTTTCGATGGTCTTGAAAAATCAAATATATCTTCTTGAAACCATAAACATAAATATGCTTTCTTTCAGTCAATTAATAGAAAGATCACGCCTTCTTTATATTTGATACTCAAGGAAAGAGTATAATTAGGTTTTAAAAAAGTTTTATAGTTCCCGAATAATTTTGAGCTTGATCAGCCGTTGCATTAGCTTTTAGGGATTTCAGTCTACAAGGTGCATGCGTTCCGCGTAAAGAAAATCACATATTCTTCTATGCCCTTATAAAGATACTATATGGAGTCCCAATAGGAAAAATCATATATTCCTCTATGTCTTTAAGAAGATACCATATAGATCTCATACAATTTTGCAATGAACGTGAACTAGGCTGTACGTTTCATGAGCAGCATTGGTACGATGCTGAATGAATGTACATTGCAAGGTCTTAAAAATCTAATAATTAGCAACTTTATAAAACCTACTTATACTACTTCTTCGTGTATGCAATGTGAAGATAACGTGACTCTCTATCAAATTAGTATAATAAAGCATATTTTGTGGGTTTTCCACAGAATATATTTGAAATCATATGACCATCGGAAATCAATGTGAAAAATCTACACTACCTACGTATTCATTTTTTGCCAAGTACGGTTTCTAGAGGAGGCCAAAAAGAAGTGCTTTCAAAAGCCGACACCCTGCCAAGTCCACTATATTATAGGATTACGTCGCAAGATAATTATTATTACAAACCCATGTAAGTAATCCTTCCTAATTGAGAACGCAATACGAAATTCGGGTCAACATTTCATGAGATCAGTCACTCACCGTATTGCTGATTATTCTAGTGTGTTCATTCTCCCTTTTGTTTATCACAGTTTCCATACTGTTAAAGAAGCCGGTACTGCCCCTTCGATCTCGATAAAGGGCACTTAAAATACGGCCACTGAGTCAAGCCTTATGCGCAGTTATCGCATTTTTCTTCGGAGGGAGAGCAAAGTTTATGTTTGTGAGCAGTTGTGTCAGTGGGCGGCCATCTATTCGGAACCACAGGGCTACTGCTCCGTCCTTATCGAGATAAACAGAACAACGCACCGGCAGAGGTTATAGAAGTTCTTATAGCTTAAGGCCATTACAGAATTAACTGCGCGCATTCCGACGTGGGAAGTGTTTAAGATGGAAAGCCGGATTTGACTTATAGTTTGGGCTGTGAAGCACGGGAACACCCATACCTCAGATATGTTATAATTGCGCCATTATTTTCAGAAGTTGTAAACGATCTACTCAAGGGCGTCCATCACGCAGTCAGGCGCAACATATCTGGCCCTGCCCTGCAATCTAAACTGGTGGTCGGCAGTTGATTTCCTGCCCGAATAGGCAGGTCAACGGAATTTCATCACGGTGCAAAAATACCCGTTGCCACGGCCAAACTCGCTCCTGTCTCAGAAAAGCTGAGGGTTATGGATGTAAACGCATACAAAAATTACCATTTCCCTCCGGCTGAAAAAGCATGATCTTGACGAGGACCCTTCGCAGACAATTTTCGATTCATTTTCCGAGTTAGCAGTAGGTTTCACTCCACTTTTCTTCATTTGAAAATAGACATAAATGTGTGAAATCTCTGCAGCGCGTTATGTTCTGGCCAAATTGTGTGGCGCGCGTGTGCAAGTTGTTTCAGCTCTAGCTGTTGCCTCCACTGAAAATGACGGTTATGTAAGCAAGGTAGTTGGTTCACAGTGATTGTCAGTTTTGACTACTTTTCAGTGGAGAACGCGCACTGACGACTGACTCACCTCCAAGAGCTAATAACGTGCCTTCTAGCATAACTGGTGGCGTTTGCATGTTAGTTCTTCTGTGTACGCCCGCGCACGTTGCTTTTGTCCGCACAGCTGAAAGAAAGTCATTTGGTCAGAAAACTACTGTTATTTCTGGTTAGCGGGGCTACCTGATAGCATAAGAAATGTCAGCGTGGCAGTTCTATGCACATCAGTACAACCACATTCCCTCAGTAGAAGTTGACGACGCAAATGTAAGCAGGCCGTTTTAGTTTAAACGACTTAGCTAAGCCGGCATTAAGGGCACGCCCCATCGTCTAGGATACTTTCCAAACTTGTCGACCCTTATGAGAAGATATAAAGAAGATAGACGACAGTGTTAACACCCTTCCAGGCAAAGCTACTAGTGGGTAAATTTAACTGTGCAGATAGTATTCTATTTTAGTTAAGAATGAACTCAGCTCTCCTTTCAAAAGGTGAATTTCCTACTAGGAAAGCCATAGTCGCTAATAGCATTGAGTTCTATGATGACCTCTTTTATGTCTGTCTCCCAAACATATAATCCGATGCAATTAAATGCCTAGAGAAAGGACCAAACTGAAGTTGCTACTCCGTCTCAGCCCGAGGGACTGCAGATAAACCTCGTTCAAATCAGCCCCTCTCACGAGAGCTTCGGTCTCGTCGAGCTTGAATGTTTAGCCGGGTTCGGTCGAGTGAGCAGCAACTTGGCAGCTGGCGTCATTCCTCTTCGATTGGATTCAGTTCTGTCTGTCACAAGATGTCCCACGCCCCCTTGGTCGCTTTAAACGTTGTGACAGTTCTCACGCGCAATCTCATCTAGATCATCCCGGGCAAACTGGATTCATTTGTCCCGGCGCCTTAAACTGAACAGCGTTTTGTCGGTTCAAATTACACCTCATGGCCTTGCAGTGCACCATAAGAGTTCGACCGTTGCGAGTAACGACAGAGTGGGCGCAGCACCGAGGACTTGAGCATGAATTGCTTTATAGTGAGACGGACTTGCATCGCACCTGTCGCATTCTCTCCTCTCTCACCCACCAGGATGCGACGGCAAGACAATGTCAAGAGGACTGGAGGCGAGTTCGAGCGTAGCGGCTGACAAAGATAAACGGCACTCCTACGCGGCCCACACACGACCCACTTCCTCGTAATTGGGTACGGCTCTGATTCCACTTTCGTTATAGTGCCACAAAAACCACAATCAGAAGGAGCCATGGAGCATGCCTCGCAGTCATTGGGCCGGCCACCCCAAATACACAAATAGAATTTATTACGAGGATCAAACTATCCAGTCATCTGGCAGCCTTTCCACTTATGACTTTTAGCTCATCATGATGGATTCAAAGAGCATTAGATTTACCATTCTGAGAAATGTGCTAGTGCGCTGCAGGAATGGATTTTCCGATGTCATCCTCACTTATTTTTCCCCTCCAGTTCATCGCTCAACAGTCCGAGTTGGCTGCTCATCTGACTCTGAGTTTGGGTGCAGTGGCTGGTGTGATTACACTGGCCCATCTACACGTGCCGCACACGAACTAGCCCTCCCGCACGAAATGCCAGCTTCAACAAAATAGGAGGCGGCTCGGATTCCACATCCCTGAGAATGCCAGAGGGGCTATATTTCCGAGGTGACATCGGAAGTGACTCCAATTGTACGCCACAGGCAGCATCGCATCCATCGTTCAAGGTTAAATTGTCTAGGAGCAGAAAGACTGTCAAGGCCTGACCGTGAGCTTATCCAGTCGTCGAACAAGTGCGCCGAAAGCGGCCGAAAGTTGGAAAATCCTGAGCAACATTAAGCGCACATAACGTTTAGCTTTTTGTGGCTCTGCATAGCCTATCTTCAATGAGATCTGCATAGCAGTGAGTTAGTTTTGGCTTTCGCTCGAATCATTCATAGCGGCAGATTCCCCTCTGAGCATCCACTCAGTCGGGGTCCGAACCGCCCTTGTTTCTGCGACACTCAGGTATGATCCCGCCTTCGGTCTTCTTTACTCTATTCTGACACCAGCCTTAGAAGTTTGAGAATGGAGAGAGAGTGCGGTTGATGCAGCACAAGTTTTCTATCACATTATAAACTACTTCATGCACAAGTCACTGTCCCTGTGCCCACTCACCTGTAAGAAACGCGGTGGACTTGTAGCTAACGACGGTCGAACTGCCAACAGGCCAAGGAAGGAGCTGATTGCGACACAGAGGTTCAAAGTGCTTATGAGTGCAATGGGATTTTTGTGCGGGTTGGGGATCTTCATTGATGCATGTATAGACACTAACCGTCCTGGTGGTGCGCTGAGTCGAAACGGACGTCAAAAGGGTTAAAGGTCCGGGTTAATCGGGTGGCGCTAAGCCCGCGCGAGACAGTTTATAATGCCACAAGTGAATGTAGTGACAGGTCTTAGATGTAGGCCTTCACTCCACATCAGACACTACGCCTTATCTCATCACTGCTGGTAATCAGGCTCGGAAGGTCGACTGCTGCATGGAAGAGGAAAGTGAGACACCGGGGAATTCATCCTCACGGTACATCCACGCGCTCCGTACTTTAATAAATGTGAGGCGTTTTGATCTATCTCGCGCTAAGAATTGTGACGTGGAAGATTGACAGCTGAGAGGATAACTCGGTCCTTCTTATAACTTGGGGTCGGGCTGCAATGGCTCCTTGATATGGCCTCTTCGGCACTTTCATCCATATGAGATCCAGGCCGCCCTCGTGAGGGCCTGGTACTTATAGCGGTGACCAGGGTGTGTGTGACATTCATCAACGGACTGTGTATTTCTGTCAGCTACTGCTACTGGGTGCTGTGGCATGCTTTGGTTACGTATAGCACCAACTGCGCCGGAGAGGACGTAATGGTGACTTATGCAGCGCTTATTCCCCTCGCTCTCGTCACACTCGCCCTGGTCTCCGCAACGGGCTGCATTGCAGACACGCTGTGCTAAAGCAGCGATTATATTGGCTCACGATACGCGCTAATCGGTTTGTGCAGAGTCCGCACGAACCATTTCTACTGCCGTACTTGAAATGGTTCTGGCAAGTTTTGACATTCAGTAGGTGGGCTAGCTCATAAAATGTCAACGGACATTCCGAAATGCATCTTCGTTTCGAAAAGATTAATTAAGTAGGGTTGTAAAATCAATCATCGTGCAGCGTAACTCTATAATAATTCAGTTACCCCAGGACGCCGGCTTTCTTTTATTCCTTCGGTAGAAAGTTACGTCTTCTTCCAATTTTATACTCGAAGGTAGGGTACAATTCGGATTTAAAAAGTTTTCAATTTTGCGATTTTTTAATACCGTTAAATGGCCGTTCATGAAACGTCATGTATCTGCATTTACGAATGTGGCCTATAAAGTTAACAATATGGCTTAAATCCATTGCTAAATTTTATGAACCCCATATGGTCTCCTCTTACTACCGTGGAGAAATGTATGGTTTCCCGTATGCGAAAAATATACGACATATAGTTTTGGAACCCTGAATGTAAGTGTAACGGCATGTTGGGGTTAAAAATTATTCGGGAATTGAAAAAGTTTTATAAAACCGAATTAACCCCTTGATTCGAGTGTAAAATTGAAAGAAGACGTAATTTTCTACAGAATGAATAAGAGAATGTACATTTTTATGCATGTTTTCTATGAAATATGATTGAATCTTTAAGAGCACCGAAAGTCAATGAAAAAATGCATGCTCCTGAAGTAGTCAGTTTTTATTGACTTTTGTTTTTGGATGCAGCCGGTTAGAAGTTTGTTCGAAAGCCGGCGTCCTGGGGTAACTGAATCATCATAGAATTATGCTGCGCGATGATTGATTTTACAACCCTACTTAATTATTCTTTTCGAAACGAAGATGCACTTCGGAATTTCCGTTGACATTTTATTAGTTAGCCCACCTACTGTAGGCCTTCACATCGCGCCAGGCACTGCCCCAGCCCCGCCACCAGCTGGTTTACGGGATCGACCAATCGAATAATACGTGGGAGTAGACGGAGGGAGTGTGAGGGTGACATTGGGGGATCCATGTTCACCGCACGTCGGCGCATCGCTAGTCATAACATATTTGGCGTGAGTGAACCGATCAGAACGCACTATGAATTTTGGTCTGGAGGACTGCCAACTGATGGAATAATTTGGTCCATCTCAATACAGAGAATCATGTCGCATGTTGTTGTTTTTGTGGCACTCCAGTTAATGTGCTATCCCAGTCGCTCTCATAAAAGCCAGGTGCATGTAATGCGGATCAGGTCATGTATGTCACGCCTAGACGGGCTGCTTAACTTTGGCAGTCACTGCATTCGAACCCATTTCTGGCCGTCTTGACAATGCCTTGATGACGCCACCGGTTGGATGACGGAGTGGGGGGTGAGACAGATGCTTCGCAAGTTCGCCTCCCTATAAAGTAATTCGCGCACAAGTCACCGGTACTGCACCAAGTCCGTGGAGCAGGCAGCGGACGCCATCGCCTGCCGAACTGACGTGTTGCATTACTCGGTGGCCGATCTAGTGGTCTGTGCTGCACCTGCCGAGGGATGGTCTGTTCAAATGAGGCATGGACGATCGTGATCGTCTAAATGTGCCTGTGCGCGTATTAAAGTCAGTCGGATTGTAGTAGCAAGATCAGCACGCCTAGAGCAGCTTGTAGGGCAGGGGAACAACTTTGGCGCGATAATGGCCGTCATCTGCAGGCAACGTGGAGTGTGTCCTATGAGTCACCCTTCCCGAAACCCAAGTCGTCGGATAATGCAGTAAGCGTCCAGTTTACGCACTGCTGATGGGTTCAGAGTGAACGGATTGTCCGTTATATATGGTGTTAATAAGAACGCATGATTAATCACTTTAAGTCACTGTATTAAGTACATAGAGTTTGTCCCCTTGAGCTCCCTATTCATATCCGAAAGTATAAATAGAATCATTTTCTACAGCAATAATAATTTGTAAGGCCATCGATATATGTAAGCCAGGCGCAAACTGCCGCCATTGATGTGATCTGGATTATATGCACAGTAGTTACCCCCCAAAGGAGTATCTGTTTTGCAGCTAAATGTTTAAACAGTGCCTGGAAGCACAACTGCGTTTGGGAGTTCTTTGCATGCTCCATCGACCCTCTGCAAAAAGACGTACCGTCGGACGTCCTTATTGGCCGACACTGTCTTAAGTTTGAGGGGATGGCCATGCAGACGGTCCGTCCCAGCTAATTTGAAGAAGTAATCAATGTCTAGGGCACACTCACAGCCTTTAAAAATCTGTTAGACTCCAATAAGGTCACCGCGCAGCTGCCTGTAACTGAGAGAAATCAAATTATCTTCAGTCGGAATGTCTTCGTAAGGTAGATGACCAAGAATCTTGACCGTCCTCGTAGTCCTCACTCGCACTCGTTCCAGCTGTTGGTGATCCTTCTTCAACCACGGCGTCAGACCTGGACGGCAGGTTCCAAACGAGGACGAACGAATGTCACGTAAGTCCTACCAAATAGTTTCTTATCAATAAACATGAATGTTCATCTAAGCGCGAATAAAGTCTGTGTCGCGCGTGTAACTGCCATTAAAGACTTTAACGATGATTTAAACTAAATGGTCATTCGGACACCGAGGTTCTTCTCGTCCTCAACATTCGAAAGAGACTGCCTTTCAAGGCGATAACGGAAGACCAAGAGCTTACCAACGTTAAAATTTAATAGGCGACGAGCAGGCCGGCTACTGAGTCGGTTAAGACTATCATGAAGTGTGCGCCCATCTGCGTCAGATCTGATGGCTCTCCACATCAGTCAGTAAACGTGATGTTGCTGCAAGCTGGATTGTTAATGCAGTCGTCGATGTGAACTAGGAAGAGAAATGGCCCGAAGACTGAGCTCTGAGGAACGCCACGTAGAACACTGGTATGTGCTGACTTTGAGCCATCAACGCACATGGTTTGTGATCTTCCTCTAAGAAAATCTGCGATCCATGTCAGCGGATCTTCCCTTATTTCAATTTCACAGAGTTTATAGATGAGACGTTTGTGGGGGACGCTGTCGAACGCCTTCTGGAAACCCGCGTAGATGACGTCGATTCTACCATCCTCGTCCAGTGCGCAAGTCCACTGCTCGGTCGGGAGCAATAAACTGGAAAGGCAAGCGGTCCTGTTTGAAGCTGTGCTGGAGCGCTGGGAGTCGGTGATCCTCCTCCAGGACTTCATCATTGCCTTCTTAAGTATGGTTTCCATTATTACACAAGTGCGAATTAGGCTGACGAGCCGATGATTATTGACATTAGTTCGAGCCTCACCCTTGTATATTGAGTACATATTTGCTGTCTTCCATTCGGATGACAGTCTCCCCCAATTTGAGTGACGAAGTTAAAATATGTGCCAGTGGTTTGAAGAGTTCGTTCGCCAATTCTCTCACGAGCTTGGCCGGCATATTGTCCGGATCCGATAAATTTGTTTATTTAAGATTCTGCAGCTGGGCAAAGAACCGGCACAAGAGCTTGGACTTCTCGCCATTTTCAACGACTTCTGCATCATTATCATCCTCAATTACTGTGACCGGGTCCTTGTTTTTCAGTCGATTGCAAAAATAATGGAATGAAATGTTGAGCTTTTGTTCAACCTACCGGAGTATTTTGGATCCATAGTACTTCCTTGCCTGGCGGTTTCACTTTTTGACCGCAATTCATTGGCGACCAAACTCCTCGAGGTGTTCTGGTGACCCAGTTCCATTAAATGCTTCCCACTTTTTATATTTCATCCTTAATCGTCTGTTAATGTAGCTAATTAACCAGACAGAGTGATTAATCGTTTTTGTACCTTAACTGGACACCAGCATCACATCAGATCTAATGAGATCGTCTTAAATGATCCCCAGTCGATCTCGTGATTTCCCCTGAGCAAACAATCCCAGTTTACGGACATTACTTTGTTTGTCACCACGTTAAATTCCGCCCTCCATATATTCCGCTGGCCTTCCGTTCTCTGCTGGCGTTGAGAATAGACTGAGTTTATTTGCGGACTTCAGCGGACTTCAGGATTCGTCCACCCGGAGAGAAATATCTTGCACTTTTTGCGTCGCTAAGACTGTTGGCGTGAATCAAAGCAAAGCCACAAACTTTCTCCTTTGATCGATAATCCATCTGAATTCCCCATGACGGTTAGCTCTGCGGTTATTTCGCATACGAGCGCTCTTAACTGGTTGTCTGCACATGGGGCGTCAGCGCGTTGGATTGTGGCAGTAACGTTTTTCCCTCTCTCTCTCTCTCTCTCTCTCTCTCTCTCTCTCTCTCTCTCTCTCTCTTGGCTTCCAAAGCCTATTTTTGCTGAGCCCTCTGACCTTCGTGGCACAAAGAGCACCCTGTTATGCCTATTTAAGGATTAGGGTGCAGGTGCACGTCAACCCCTGCCTCCGTCCTCCCCCCCTTCCCTCCGAACCACAACTGTCAGAGCCTTGACGTTCATATGCCCTAGCATGTAGCGACTGAGGACGCTGAGGAACGCGTGGAAAAATTCGTGTAGTCTTCCCCATGATAATTACCTAAACAGAATGTTCATATAGATTACTGTGTACGTACAGATGAGGTGAGTAGAAAAATAATCATATTTATGTAGAGGATATACAAAAAATAGGAGGAGCTCGAGATAAAGTGAATGTGCTATCTTCTGAAATGCGTTTTTAACTCGGAAAAATTACTTAAGTGGAATATTAATATTAATTGGCGTGCAGTATAATCCGAAGATATTTCCCTAACGTCACGGTGTCAGCTCTTAAACGAGTTTTAAATGTGTTGTAGCAGTTGAAAATACAGGAAATGAAAGTCCGTCACAGCATGAGATAATGCATCTGGATTGGTAGGTGACAACAGCAGGTTAGCTATATAATCAATGAGGAGGACAGCGCTGTCGACGATTTGCGGGAGGCGCCATGGAAGGCGCTAACGTGCGAGAATCTAGGGGATGTAGTCGAGAGTGTTGCGGGAAGGGAGTGTCAGCGATTGCAAGCTCATTTGAACAACTCTGTCCATTCCGTGGGTCGTTACAAGGACTCATCGATGTTCGGAGCATTGGCTTTCTAGAGTTTTAGAGCACAAGCAGCCGTCAGTTTATTTAGGGAATGTCCGCTACTCCTAAAGACCTATCGCCATTAAAAAATCAATGTTTTAGTAGAGGAGAAGGGTCTCCGGGTCAGTAACACTCAACTGTGAAACAAGATTGATTTTATTCGAGACTGACCGATCTTCACGACTGAAATTGTCGAGCTTCCGCAGATGGTGTCCATCGATGTTGCACGGACATCCTCAGTGACACGCTGACGCAGGGGTTCCAGGCCTGTCAGCGCTACTTATGTGAATTCCGTCTGTTGACGAATGGGGTATGCTTTGGAAAGCAACGCTGACCTAAATTGCGCAGCCATCAGCGAGGATTTAAATCCATGAAAGAGATGAGGAGAGACGAACTTGCTTCCAGAGCAGAATGTTCCGTTGGGTGACTAAATATTGCTTTTCAAGGATTAAGCCAGTCACCTTAAGGTGAAATATTCCCGCTAAATACCCCTTTCCGAGAAATCGCGAGGGTATAAGATGAACCAGCAATGTTTGTTGTACGTCTTTGGTCAGATTAAAACTTTTCAATTGATTCCCCCATTTAGGGCAAATACACCCAGAGAAGTCTCGTGCGGTTTCACGCAGTGCTCCCTCTCAGAGCTCCAGCGGTGTCCGAGCATTCTGGTTTCCTAACGCAGCATTTGTTTTGGTTCCTCATTAACAGATTTCCCCATAAAAACACATTTCCCGATGCGCACTAGACAACCACGTCCTGTAAATGGAATTTGTACACTTCTTGTGCAAGAAACTCAGCTCATTGGTAGGTTACATTACTGAACCTGCAAGTCGTCAACCCTCAGTCCCTGACGACTGACAAGACGGACTGTGCTGTTTGCACGAGGTGTCAGCCTTCTGCCTGCATTTTTCTGTCCTTACAATAGTCCCTTCTGCTGCCTGTGGCTTAATTGTCCTTGGACGCTAGCCTGTGAATCGACATCTACCTTCTGGTTGGGGTTAAGTATAAAATAGATGAGCTTTTGGAATCATTGGAAGGCTGTAAAGCACTCCGAACCAATGACTTCCGTGCTTCTACAGCCGAGTGCTGAATGACCCAATAAATAAACAGTTTTCTGTTAATTTTTATGGGTGCAGAGGAAGTAAACTGCACTCTTTCCGAAGGCAACAGTACCACTGCATGCCACAAAATGGGGTAATTAGTGGGCAAGCAGAGTGCAGATTTATGACCTTGTGCCTAGCGCAATGTTCCGGTTGGCTTCCGAGGACATATAACTTATTAGGGGGTTTGCACCCTCCTCGCGTACTACATGGAGAGGTGGTCTGAACAAGTGGCTGGTAAAAATACTTCGATGCTCCTCGGCGTGTGCCTAGCACCCGTGCATCTACTTTGCCTCAACAGTGACCACTGCGAGGTGCCCATCGTCAGAATCCTGACTAAAGGTCTTCATCCACAGTCCAGCCATGGGCTTCGTCGACTGCTCCAACTCCCTGACGCAAATTAAAAGGCTTAAATTTCCTTGTTTTTGTCCTGGTATATGTCCGAATTTGAATCCAAAATCGAGAGAGTCTTTAGTAATTTCTGCGGAACTTTGGTGGCCAAATTTTCAAGTGTAAACTGAACTTTAATGCAAAAGTCGAGGTTGGAGAATCCCAGGTTTTACAGGGGATCCGGGCAAGGTTTATATTTTGCGACAATCCTTCGCGACGATTTTCTGAGGGATTTCTAATAAATCTTTAATTCTCGTGGAAACTACATTGCGAGACCGTTAACAATGAAGGCTAAGATTCAGCCGCCACGTAAACTTATGTAATTTACTGAGACACGGTAAAAAATTTTCGCGGTAGCTAATGCGGTAAGATAGTTTAAAAATCTGCGTTCCTGGTCCTAGAAGGTGACAATGTTGGCAGATGAATATGAATCGTGTGTTCTTTTGATTCGACGATTTCTTACAGTTCTTGATTCATGCACAAGTTTTGATGGTAAAAATTTTTAGTTTAGGCAAATTCGCAACCGCGGATTGTTAGAGATCATTACCTTAAAATGAATTTTCGTCTGTAGACGAAAGGCACATGCTGACATCGTATACAACACATAAGTTGAGAGATGACTGCTTTATTTTGGTCTGTTTTGAGCTTCATCCAGATGTCCTGAACACAACAAAACGCGTGAAAGAAACTCATTCGCCTACCATGCAGTTTAAGACCTACTGTATGGCAGTTGTAAATTTGCTGAGCGTAAACTAGGAGTGAGTTTTCCCACACTAAAATTATACATGGATTCAGCAATCAGTATAAAAGGTAACGAAAAAGTCTGACTAATTAAATCGAAGTGATTTGCAATAACAGTGTGAATGAAATTTCAGCATTTTAATCACTAACTTGGAGTAAATCAGTCTGTCTGAGACTCATAGGCTCAGACTGAATTTTTCTATGAATATTAGGGCTAAAGTTCATCAGTCGCTACGGAATAACCGCGTAATATTTATAAACTGCCAACAGTCAGCCAGTAGTATATACAGCGATAGTACGATATTTTAAACGTGACAACAGAAGTACTTGCTAAAATCCTAGCACGGTTTTGCCGATATTCTGCAGCTGTATGGCACCGCTGCGAGGGGTTCGCTTCATCAGTGTGTCCCCCGCCGCTCCCCGTGTGCTTTCTGGTAGATATAGTAAGTGGGCCAGCTCATGAAATGTCTGCCGAAATTTTTAAATGCCTATACGGTCTGAAAAGGTTAACTATGTAGGGTTGTAAAACTAATCATCATGCAGCATAATTCTATAATAATGCAGTTACCTCAGGATGAAGGTTTTCGAATGAAATCCTTTTGGACTGCATGAAAGAACTACACCCTGTAAAAAAACGACTACTTACGTAGCATGCAATTTTCTCATTGATTTTCGATGCCCTTAAAAAGTCAATTATATTTCATGGGAAACATGCATAAAAATATTCATCCGTTCATTCTTTCAGTAAAAAATTACGTCTTCTTCCGATTTTACACTCGAAGGAAGAGTATGGTCCGGTTTTCAAAAACTTTTTCAATTCCCGAATAATTTTGAGCCCGACCTGCTGTTACACTTGCATTCAGGTTTTCCAAACCGAATATTTTCGGCGTACGGAAAACCACACATTTCTCTACGGTAATAATGGGGACCATATAGGGGTTCATAAAATTTAGCAGTAGATTTGATCCATATTGTTAACTTTACAATCCGCTCTGGTATATGCAAAGACATGAAGTTTTATGAATGGCCATTTCAAGGTATTAAAAAATCGCAAAATTGGAAACTTTTTAAATCCGAATTATACCCTTCCATTGGGTATAAAATTGGAAAAAGACGTAATTTTCCACTGAAAGAATGAACGAATGAATATTTTTAGCCAGTACCTGTGCTTTCGCGTATGGTTTACGTGCTATCTCAGTGTGAGTGGTTTATAGAATGATGACAAATCGGAAGTTCTCGGCCATTTAATGGCATCTTCAAACAATTCTCAATGAGTGAAGCTGTAGAAGTTTGTCTTCGAAGGATGACTTCGACCACAAGCCTGGCTGATCTGATCTTTAACTGCGGATTGGAGATCCAGCTCAACGGTTTCCTAGGCTCTGTGGTTGTTTGTGAGGTGGAACAGGGCCCTAGCACGGAGCCAGTTTGGAATGAGAGGTAAATCACGATGAATGTGCTCAGCCAGTATCCTGGGATGTTTTCCTATGACGACTGGAAGGCTGCCAACTGGCAGGTCAAGTCAGTCCACATGGGAGTATTTGTGGAGTGACTGAAGGGCTACGGGTCAGGCAGTAATGCCTGCTTCCCAATGTGGCCTTGATAGTAGCCTCAAATGTGTAAACGGTTCTCGGGAAAGCCTGGGCTCCGGATAGTGTCAATGCGTTCGGACTCACTGCCAGTCGTCCTGCCATCTTCTTGCCATTGGGACCCTACGGATGGGATGAGGTAGTGCGATAGGCGCTGCGCAATCCTGTCTCACTACAGACGTAAGTCACCGGCGTTACATCCACTCAGCGGGTCACGTGACAGACGTCTTCGCTTGTGACAATCTGGTTATCCTCTAGTCTAATGGTTTCGATGGTGCCAATTTAGCATTCTGTTAACTAGTCATTTGTAGCGTCATTGGAGAACTGTGTACGTCGGGAGACCTTAATTTGAAATGGCTTGAAGAGGCTCAGTCATTTCCTTTGGGCTACCCACATGCAGAAACTTTACTCTAGATTCAGTTAATGCGCATATATTTTAGCTCTTTGCTGTCAAAAAGGTCTGTCGAGGAAAACTGTAAGTATACCGACTTATTTGATGGTTCAACGCTTCTTCTCAGCTCTCATGTATTCACATCAATATAAGTGAGCTCTCATGGAAAGTCGGATTAATAAACAAGGGTTCTGTTGGCCTGACGTTGCAAATTCTCACTCGAATCCATCCTCAGAGACAAAGTCAGAAAGGGGCAATTGAGGGATTATCGCAGCACGTGCAACCATCTGAAACTACATTCTTTAAGTACTGCAACGCCCGTTAAGCCCGTTAATTTTATCTGATTTTTCTCTGATGGTGGGTTCGGGTGAAAATCCGAAACTGCAGACTAATAAAGCACTTGTTTCAGCGATTGTGTCTCCGTCTTCGAGACTGCTTTCTAGAACTCACATCTTCGTTTTTATCAAAAAATCGGATTCAGTTTTGTAAGAAGTTGAGTTTTCGCAAATTGTTCTTCGCAGTCCTGCGTCACGCGCTAATTTCGTGACTGACAGAAACCTATGCAGAAGTCATTCACGCAAATCAACTCCACTTAGGGTGGACTGGTCTAAATCCACATACACCAGGAATACCCTGGAGGAATTGCTTAGGGTTTAACTACACTCATTTCATTTTGCCGAACCGACTTCCAAGCAGTTTGGCTGCAGTCAACTGCTCCATAATCTCAGTTTTGACCTGTGTCAAGTCAAATAGCGCGAGTTATTGACAGTCAAGTTGCTATGCAAGTTCACAGATCGAAACTATGAAATTCACGGAAATTTGAACCAAAATGCAATGTGGCGGGAAAGTGCATAAAGCATCATATTTTGAGTTATTCTGGTTTAAGCTAGGGGGGCACATTCAATTTATCATCTTCTGTTATACGCCGACGGTCTTCTGCGCCAAAAGACTTCCAAAGTTTAGTGTAATAAGAAGTGGAAGCAATCATTGGAACAAGGACAATATTCGCCTGACATTTCGGATTCGCACTTGAACCCATCATCAGAGACAATGACATACCCGTTTCTATCACTGTCTTCGATGATAGGTTCAAACGGGAATTCGAAATGTCAGGCGAATAGAGCGCTTGTTCCAGCGATCGCTTCCACTTCTTATCAACTAGTTCCTGGAATTCGCATCTTCGCTTGTATCGGAAAAGTTTAGTGTATTAAGTTCGCGAGTTACTAGGCCTGCGCACTCCAGTTTGGTATAAATGTGTGTAATATCACTTACCGGACGCAAACTATGCGATAGATCATACTTTTTGCTTAATGAGAGTAAGCAAAAGTACATTACTTTGCGCGCATCGTCTAACACATAACCAAGTTTACTAAGTAAGTAACTTGTTAAAAATCCCGTGAACCAGTCATAAGTCCTAAACGACCAGTTATACAGTCGAAGCTAATTGCCATTTTGAATAACTTCGGGCTCTCGTAGTTGTCCAGCATTCCTTCTGCATATACAGAGTCCCAAAAACGTCATATACCCTGTAAATAATTCGAAATACAGTGCTCATCAAACTGTTATCCATTTATGAGGGGTAATAAAATCTGCAGGTATTATTTAATTGTCGTGTAAACGCCTGTTTCAAACTTCCACCCGTTGGGTTTCATGCGCTGTCGATGGCGCGAAGCAAGGAAATTGTTAACATTAAGAAACCGTTCCTGTCATATTTGGTTGCCTTCTTGCCCCGTGGCTACTGTGAATTCGAGGATTATTGTAGGTTTTTAGCGTTTTATTGGGAAAGAACTTCACCTTCCTACTTATATTTCTTGGGATGCCTGTTTTTAAATTGTTATAACTGTATATATTTCAGTATCGAATTTCTGCCCGTGCAAAAAATGAAGCAAATATAACGGCACAAAAAGAGTACAATTTAGCGATATTCTTTTAGTGAATTTCGCATTTTAGTGCATTTGCATTTAATGTCTCATGTGTGACTGTTTGTCAACAGTCAGAATTTTAATTATTTATTCCAAAATGGTTTCCCGAGAATCCTTTGTATTTTTAGGCTTTTATATTTGCTGAGATGCGGTCCAACAAGTCGAATATGTCTTGCTTGATTTTGTCGGTAGAAGCGAAATAAGAACGAAAGCTTCACAAGGGCACGTGTTATCATGCGGCTAAATAGCTAATAGATTTAAATAGATTGTGTAGGTATAATTAAAAAAAAACACTTTGTCCATATAAAGAAAAATTTTCTTCCGTAAACTTAATCCTCAGTTTTCATTTGTCCCGGATTACCCTGGATTCTTGATCGATTGTCCATAGAAGCAAATTCTGTATTATGTATTTATTAAATCATACTATGTAAGGTACTTCTTGAATGCATTTACCGAATTAGTGAGCGTTTGGGCGTTATTTTTCACGTAGATGGCTGTTTGGATCATATTTGCGAACCTATCGAAACAGAAGACCTTATCATAGAATAGGATGAGCCGCCACAACAAAATTCAACAGCGAATATGCTTTTGGCTAGTTGTAAAACCTTCACCAATAAGTTACCTTCTAAGGAATGTTTTAATACTGCATACCGTTGACAGATCTCTGTGTGTTTCACGTTGTTACAGAGAGAAGCCGGAATAAATTTGACATTTTTGGCCGTTTTTCACGTTGCTTAAAAATACTGATATTTTTTGTCCCCATCGTAAGAACATGCCTTGCTCGTCATATGACGGCCACTTTAGCTATCTTTTTTAACTTTTAGGCCCCATTCCACTATTGTGAATGCGCAACAGAATGACAATATACATACTGAAATGAACGAAGACTAGACATTCATGTCACATCGGAGTGTTTCAAGATGTGGTGAAATTATTTTCAGTTTCCCAGTTTCCCTTTGCCAGTACTTCTTCTTGTAGATAATTTTTCATGTGCGACTGTCTAGATTGATTCCTAGGACTGAGCTGGGCAAGCACGTCCGGTAATCTGCTCGGTGAATTCCCTTCCTATGATAGTGTATGTTGCCGATCTCAACCGACAAGACAATGGACCCGTAGCTCTCTGGTAGAGCCCCGGACTTTATAATTCTCCATAACCAAGGAGAGTAAGCTCAACTCTCGGGCCCTACGAACCTAGAGTTGGCTAAGGCTGATTGACGACGACTAATAACTGGCTATGTTAGTCTTCCCTGCTTTTGACGGAGCTCGTTCTACACTTCAAGGTGGCTTGAGTAAGTTTCATCCGGACTAAACTTCGGTCATCATCAGAAATTGTTTAATAACCGGCAAAGATGTTTCAATGCTGGTGAACTACAGTGCGTGACCTAACTCATGAAAGGCGTCGAAATTTACGAATTATTGCCAATCACTCGAAAACAGACA
Source organism: Spirometra erinaceieuropaei (assembly GCA_902702965.1). Classification (NCBI taxonomy): domain Eukaryota; kingdom Metazoa; phylum Platyhelminthes; class Cestoda; order Diphyllobothriidea; family Diphyllobothriidae; genus Spirometra; species Spirometra erinaceieuropaei. Next base: position 176,587 of record CACRXP010000850.1, on the reverse strand, counting down.
CCAATCATTGATCCAATATCTATGTTAATTAAATACAACTTTGAGAGAAGTGAAAGCATAAAAGAAATCTTACCCCAGGGTCCTGGCTTTTGAACACACTTCTATCCGTCTGCATCTTAAAACCATACTCTTCAAAAAGTGACTACTTAAGTAGCATGCATTGTTTCATTGATGTTCAATGCCCCTAAATATTCAATCATATTTTATGGATCACATGTACGAAAATATTCATTTTTTCACTCATTCGGTGGAAACTGGCATTTTTTTCCGATTGTATACCCGAAAGAAGGGTTTAATTCGGATTTAAAAAAGTTTCTAATCGTGAGATTTTTTAATAACCTGAAATGGCCCTTCATAAAACGTCATGTCTCTGCATTTACCAGTGTGGCTTATAAAGTTAACAATGTGGCTCAAATCCACTGCATCTTTTATATTAACTCCATATGGTCTCCGCTTAATACGGTAGGGCAAGTTATGGTTTTCCGTACGCGGAAATTATACGGCTTGTATTTTGGGAACCCTAAATGCAAGTGTAACGGCAAAGCGGGTTCAAAATTATTCAGGAATTGTTAAAGTTTTATAAGACCGAATTAAACCCTTCCTTCGAGTATAAAATTGAAAGAAGACGTAATTTCCTAATAAATGAGCAAAGGAATGAATATCTTTATGCATGTTTTCCATGGAATATAATTGAATCTTTAAAGGCACCGAAAATCAATGAAAAAATGCATGATAGTTAAGTAGTCATTTTTTACGGAGTACGGTTTTTGGATGCAGCCGGATAGAAGTGTGTTCGAAAGCTGGGGCTCTGGGATAATTGAATTTCTATAGAATCATGCTGCAGAATGATTGGTTTTACAACCCTACTTAAGTAATCTTTTCGATAAGGAAACGCATTTCGGAATTTCTGTCGAGATTTCATGAGTTAGCCCACTTACTGTAGACCCTACCGCTATAAGGGAAAAGGCAAGTTCCAGGCAGCAGTTCAGAAAAAGATGCAATCGGTAGGACAAGAAGTTTATTGGTCTGTAGTGTCAAGTGCCCTCTCGAGTCCATCACCAAAGATAGTCTAGATAGGGGGTGATGAGGGCACAAGAAGTGCAGTGAACAGGAAGACAAGGTTGTCGAATTGAAACATCTTCGATGGGTGCTAAGAGCACATTTTTGCTCGCTCAACTTCGTCAACCCCTGCATGATGAGCCTTCAAGAAGCCCCTAGCAACCTTCTAACACCACTTGGATTTTGGGTTGCACACAAACCACAAGCTACTACCAGGCTCAAGTAATGAGGCTGAAGCAACTGGGTAGTAAAACTCGGAGGCTTACTTTGGACATGATGAATGGCCAAACATGAAACAACAGTGAGGAGGAATGAGGCTAACTCTCAGGTCACTGCGCATTCGACAGAATTCAACCACGCCTTCGAGTTAGATGAAGATCAAATTCTGCGAGGAGGTTACAACCGCGGGACCAGTGAACTACTTGAATCATGAGGCTTGTATTTAAATTTATATTTGCTTGAATCATGGTTTCCCAACCCGCTGTTCATTACCAAGTCCAGGGGACTTCCGTCTGCCATATTCTGTGCTGAAAGTTTGTCTGGGCAGAATAATGAGCCACTTGGGGGGCGCTTGGGCAGTCAGCAGTTCCAGTAATAGTGAGCAAAATGGTTAAGTAATAATCACGCCAAGATTAAATAACGGTAATGAAAATACGGCAACTGACGACTGGGGTGCGAACGAACACGCTATCATCACATCGAATGCGACCCCCAGCGGCAACTGCTAATGGGAGTAGGCATGTGGTGGCATAACTTTCCTTTAAATACTGCGCTGTTTGTACCCTTCTCTGCGACTGTCACTGGTACTAGTTCGAGCGAGAATCCGAAACGGCAGGCCATTAAACTTTTTTTCAGCAATAGCGCCTTCACCTTCTGAGTAGCACCTTTCAGCAAGAAGAAGCGTCAGTCCATGCTTCTTGGAGGCCAAAAGCCGCCTCTGGGATAGATTGGCGTTGTCAATCCGTATTCTGCGTGTCAAACAGTTGAGCGAATTTTCATCCGTGACTGTGAACGATGATCCCCAAATCTCCTGCCATTTCAGCAATACGTCTCTTGGGAACTGTCGAAATGAAGCCCTACCCGGAACAATGTCGGAACCATTCACTGTGTTTACTTGCAATCTTCTCAGCGGTCTTCCACTCGCTTTTCAGTTTATAATTCATTGAGTGGTTAATGCGAAATTCCGAAAATTCCTGCTTCCTATACAAAAAAAATTGTTGCGTTCTCCTGAACCCCCCTACCCATCCCATATTCCTTACTGAAGCAGCCGTGTGCGAGGCGTCTTTCGAACAGTCACGCACGTGGGCGCACAAGTGCATGCGAGGAAGCCACCCACACACACAATTTTGCCCGTCTATGGACAAAAGGATTGGGAGCGTGGGTGCTAACGGTCCCTAGGATTTGTTCAAGGATGACTCTCTCAGTGACCCCGGTGGGCTATCGCCAGTTTTGAAGGCCATGCGAGATTGTAGGGACCTTTCTGGTTAGATCGCAATTGGTAGCCAGGAGTGGGGAGGCGGACAGCCAGGTCCCTGTCGTACGGGAATGGTGGGAATGGGGGCTATATGGGTGGGGTTAATGAAAGGGTTGGTAGAGGAATGCTGGGGTTTCTGGATAAAAATAAAATTACCAAGGAAATTGCCGGGGATTTTTAAGAAAGTGGAATAATGCCAGAAATTTAAACCCTACGCTTTAACCTAAAATTCGAACCTGATCGCAACCGTGAAGCATAACCCTAAGCCACAAAACCTAAACGTAACCAAAATCCAAAAGCCCAACGCTAACCCAAAACCTAACCATAATCCTAACCTTGGCCCCAACCCTAAACTTAACCCTAGCCCTAACCTTAGGCCTAACTCTAAACCTAACCTTAACCTTAACAGTGGCCCTAACTGGAACACCAACAGGAACCTAAACCCCAATCCTAACACTGAAGCCTGACCCTAAAACGCAAACCCTAATCCTAATACTTAACCTACGCCTAATCCTAGCCCTCACTAAACCCAACAACCTGATCGAAACGGGCGACCTGCCTAGCTCAGTAAGAGCACACCTACTGATAACAAGTTCCCTAGACAAGGTAAGCACACCTACTGATAACAAGTACGTACGTCGACAGTATCAACGTATAATGCCTGACTACCAAATGCAGTCTTACCGCCTTCCTTGAGTCAGGTTAATCCTCTAGGTACAAAAGTTTATTTGGACCTCCAAGGGTACTGTCAGCAGACACCTCCACCTGCTGTCGGGCAAAATGAATTTCAGTTGGGTCAAACTGCTTTTTGGAATCTAGGGAAACTTCCTCACTGACTAACTCACTGAATGTTACTATGTTGTTTCTATGTGAACGATCCCCGGTCGTCGACTGTTATCACTCGTTAATTCGTTCCAGGTTTTAGCAACAGCGGCAAATGACAGGAAAAGGATAGACAAGTTGTGAAGATTTGACCTGTTCGGGGCTTGTTTGCATACCTGGACAGACGGACAAGTTGGACGTTTGTTGTGCTAACGCAAATGTCAATGAGCACACTGGGGCTATTCTACCTAAAGATGATCTGTGCGTGATGCTGTCATCCTGTACAGAAAAGGAGTGCCAAATTCCATTCCACTCCAGGGGGGAGTACGGAAAAATGTCAATCAGTCATAAATCACTGTGGTTCTAAATGCAAGTAAAGTGAATAAAAACACCTTTGCACCAAAAATCGTATGGGCCAGCGCGTGCAAAGCACCTATAGTCGCTACTTTATCTCTTCGGGAGTGCACAGTTGCAGCATTCGTCGGCACAACGGTTGCGCGTGTTAAACCTCTAGTACCAATAACATCGACATCTGGCCAACTTTCAGAGGGGGAGTTGCCTGGTGGTAACTTTTCGCCAAAGCAAATACTTTTGGAGCGAAGAGTTTGTCAGAGCCATGCTGTAAGTGACAGTGTCGAGAACTTTAAGCATAGGCGATCGATCGACATACCTGCCACATTATAGTAACAAGGCGCCAACGCATAATAGGACCTGATAAAGTTGCATGTTGCCTATTGGTTCCCTTCAGATCGATCGCACACGTTTACCTTTAAGGGCTCTCTTGCTTGTTTAGTGGTTACCGTTTGGCTCGAAATTATCTGCGGCGGCCATATGGGCTTTCACTGAGTCCGTACGCCCAGTTTTTCGAATTAATAGTGACAAACGTTGGTTTGTGATAAGTTAACGTTGACGTTAATACGGCTGCTCAGCGTCAGCGGCTAGCCAGTTAGGCAGACCCCAAAACCAAACATGAAATGGGTGGCGATTTGGCATACTCGAGGTAAATATTTTTTATTATTTGTCTCATGATTTAAAAGACTGGACATCAGTCTTGTTGACTTTGTGTTTGAGTGTTATTCTGAGAAGGACTTTCTCGGGACTCTTGGAATCGGAGCAAGCCTTTTTCACTAGGATGTCCTCAATTTCCGAAGAAATTTATGTGACTGATTTCGGAGTTACTGTAGGACCTCTTGGTGCTTTCTCTCGCGCCAATGGCGGGAGAATAGTAGACTAGGAAGATACGGCATACCACTGTTTCACTTGCTTATCTCAACGCCGACCAGTAAGCCAATGGGACGCAAAGACTGACGAGGACTTCGCTGCACAATTACATCCCATTTGGAAGGTTTTGATAGAGCGCGCTCACCGACCGCGTCAGGGAACTCACTCGTCCCGTTGTGCCTTAGGACCATGTCATTCTGTTTATATTACGCACCGCTGTGCGGCTGTTGGCGGAGCTCGAGAGAGAGAGAGAGTCCAAAAGCACAACGCGACGAGTGACTTCCGTAACATGATTGGTGAGCGTTTCTCCACCGTTGTATATTCTCGATCGCAACCGACAGGACGACGAGCCCGTGGATCGGTAGTTAGGGCGTTGGATTTCTGGCCAACGGGTCGGAGGGATCCAACCCCAGACATTGCACGCCTTGGGGTTGGGTGTGGCTGACCAACGACGACTAATAAGTCAGAAATCGTCATTCCAGTCTTCCTCGTCTTTGTCGGTGACGTAATTCTGCCTAAATGGTTTTATCATTAGCACGCAAGTCAACAGACTCTGTACACTTAGGTGGACGGCAATTTTGTCCCCATTCTTCAGCCTCGCAGGCTGTCTGTGGAAGCACTAGTTCTCTTCACCTAATACACAATTGCACTACGAACCGGTTCGAACTGCTTTGGCAATCATAATATGTTTTTGTTGGGGAGTAGAGATCTTGTCATTGACGACCCGGTTCGTAAGCACAGATTTTCGGATTCTTGTAAGCCAGTAGTATCTCAGAGTACGTCCTTCCGGCAGAGCGGAAGGCAGGAAGTCGTCCCCTAGTCTAACGTTTCACCTTCTACTGGGAGTTTAAATTTTTAGGAATAATATCTCAAGAGTTCCCTCCCTCCTTGACAGTGGTTGGGATGTCGTGAATTCCTGGAGTGGATGCTCCCGATTCTAGTCGTTCGGACTCTTGCCACGGGGCCCAGATGGATACGGAGAGGGAGTTTGTGATAAATGCTGCGCAGGTCTGCTAATACTGGGAACTAATTCATGCGGATGTCACCGTCCTGCGCCCGCCATACACTGGAACACTGGATCGATATCGTTGTAGCGAAGGTCGAACTGTCGGATCGCTCTGAGCAATATTGATGGAGGGTAAAGAGAGAAAGGTCCATGAGGGGATTCCTCCAAGGTTGCCGAAGTGCAACCGAAAGACTGATCCCGTCCCTTCGGTTCGGTCATTAAGTAATTGACATGTCCGTTCTTTGGTGGGGCGGACTACGACCGAAACCTCTCTGACCAGTTCTCAGGTTGCGTGCTTCTAAATACTAAAAAAGCCTGTTAGAGAATGTCGCTTTATTTGCGACTTGTGTAATTGGCAATCAGACTGCATCATCTACGAAAGAAACAGACGACAGCGAATATTGTTGATGCCGCATCTTACTAATACTGACGCTCCAGCCTAGTTATTCAGTACACATTGTTGATTGGATGACATCGCATGGGTGGAAGTTGTGTGGGCTGCTTCAAATACGTCCATTTCCTTTCCACTGAACAAATATATGGAAGATAGAAGTTGTCAATGAAGGTAGTCTTTTGGGTCCAGTCTCAGGAGAGTTACTAAAAATTTTGAAGAGGATTCATCCAAAAGCCGAACCAACCCAAATTAAAAATCAAATTACCTTTATGATATTTTCCTTGTAGCAGACGGTGCTGGACATATGGAACTTCCACCACTGCTATGATTCAGCCCGAAGCAGAAGAGTTCAGATGTTCCCAGCATAGGCGAGTATGTGCTGGTGTATTTAGGGGTTCATTGATCCGAAAACGAGTTGGAAAGATTCATGACTCCATTCCATGAGATTCGTCTCAGCCTAACTTGGGGGTTCTGCCTCTTCGCTGGCTCCTGTGAAACGCATCCCACATGTTAAATGGCTAATGCTATCAAGTCTGTTAAGGGTCACCCATTATTCTGCGGATGTCATGTTGACTTATCACTCAGGGGAAGTGGATTCGATGAAAGTGTCCTGTGAAAATTTGTAGTGGCCCTACTCCGGACGTCTGGAGCAAGGCTGCACTTCTCACGTGCGCACCAGCGGTAGACTGGCTCTCGGCCAATCGGGACTGCCCAAACCGACCAATTATCTTCAAGGCCAGCTCAGCCGTGCTCTTGCTCAAGGCGCTGTGACGCATCGGGACGACGTTCTCCTGGCGCTGGACGTGTTTTCTCGTTCGGCTGCCAACTTATTCCAAGCGGTCTTTCAATCTTCCTGCACGGAATACAGTTTCCTCTCAACTGGCGTCCAGCACCTCTTTGTATCCGGAACCACGCCCGGAGGTCGCGGTAACTTGGATCTGCCCATAACTTAGCTGCCGCGACACATTTACTTTGCATTCAGAGATGCGACCGTTTTCAGGCCAATCGGGCGAAGACGCTGTACCACGTTCGAACGGATATCCGCCTTGGCCATTCCTTTATTCCTGGGTACCATAACGACCATTCCGAGCAAATGGTGCATGATCCCGAAATTTAAGTAATTTAATGGGGTTTTCATGCGATAGGTCATCCATCATAAGTGATTAAAAAAAATCGGACTGTTCAGGACGGAGAGCAGTGCTGACCCGCGCGTGTATTTAATTATAGTGGAGCAGACATACACTGCGTCTTTCTCGTACTTTATCCCTACATTCACTGAGTCCAGGCGGCAAGAAAAGGTTGAAATGTTGGAACCGTAGCTGACGAAGCACACACCACCTGACTTCCAACTCCACACGTGCCAGGCCTCTTTGCGCGGTCTCAGATCTCACGCGAGGGCGACAGCGCCATAAGGCCACATTTGGGAGTAGGCATTGCTGGCTGAACGTCAGTCCTGAGTAGAATCGAGCCAGGCCTCTAAGATGCGGTTCCTAGCGCGCCGTGTTAACTTGTTATGGGAAAACTAAGCGCTGGATGTGAGCTGGACCTACATTGCCCCCCCCCCCTTTCGCATAAACCCGTGGCTCTTCCGAAACTTTGGGGTGGCCAGTGATGGATTTGGGCGTCGCGAACTAATAAAAACACCAGTACACAAACACTGAAGGCGCCTATCATGACGCTCGGACAATTATGGTGCCAATGCAAAGTCACTGATATGATATGAGGAAAGAAGAGCCGCACGTTACCGCGCTTGATGGGCTACTGCTCGGGGTGAGGGTATGATTAGATATGAGAGGAGCCGTATGCTACGAATCAGGGCTGTTTGCAGCATCCGTAGTAGCGACAAGCCGTGTTGTCGGTCTTGCTAATCGCGACCTGTCAAAATCTAATGATATCATAAAAACAGGGAAACCGGAATGCTATTTCCTTGGGTCCCTTAATGCGATTGTGGTATATTAAGGAAGAGCCGTATGTTATGACATCTATTTTCTTAGTGCTCTTTTTGAAAAGTCATTGATATTTTTAAAACTAAAATGAGCGTTGTGCTGTGACGCCTGACTGCCCACTCCGGCCCACAGGAAGCCACGACGACACGCTCCCCATTATGGATCTTTATACCAAGCTATCTAAATGAAATAAGTAGCAATCGGGTAACAAGTAACTTTGGTAGGGCTATATAAGTCATCCCTGTCCCAGAGCGATACGGCCCTACTTCTTAGTTAAGAAGGGAAGTGTCGTAGCCAGAGGGACACCAGTAGCCTCGGCAGTCGCAAGGTTAAACAGCAAGGCAATCGTACATCCAAGTCGACGTCACAAGCCTCTGTCCTACAACACCAAATGGAGGAGGAGTAGGCAGTGCAAGATAGGCGGTTTGTTCAGACCAACTATTTAGGAGTAGAAACCGACCGCATGAATTCTGCGAATTAGCTCCACTCAATAGTGTAGTCATTGAGCTTGACTGAGATGGTGACTGGCCAAATTGGAAGTCAGGGTGACAGCCGAAGGTATGTGGCTCGGACTTTGGACGGAGAAAGAGGCAGCTACCGACCGAAAGTTAAATTTGCACAGGCCACGTGCGCCCCGAAGTCTCGCTTACTGGCTGACCGCTGGCGGCGGAACGCTGTGCGGGCTGCAAACGCCGACTATTACTGCAACAGGCACTTGGTTGCGTAGAGGACACAGGACCAGCGGTAAGGGGGCTGCGCCATGAGTCGCCACAACCTCATCTCATGTAGACGTTGGTACAGCTTTGACGTCAGTCGTTGCGTTGGTCTTGTCTCGCTAGTTCCAGGACCATATCAGCCAACCCAGACGCATGGTCAGGCCACATGCCGCACAGTAGAAATGCAAGGGAACATATAAAAATAATTGGAAAAAAAGCCCAAGTCCGGAGTCCAATCCCTAGTCCTGCAAAAGGCTGGCTGGCTGACGGCGGCTAACAAGCCAAGAAATGACTATCCAAGTCTCCCCTATTTTTGTCAATATTCCCATTTGTACAAAAACCGGTTGCTTCGCGATTGCCTGTGAGGGTTGTAGATTGATTCCCATGGCGCAACGGGACGAGCGCGTCCCGTAATCTGCTCGGTGAATGCCCGATGATAGTGTATTTCCCAATCGCAACCGACAGGACAACAGACTCGTGACTCAATGATAGAGCTCTGGGCATAATAATGCTCCATAACCAAGAAAACGCGAGTTCGGATCTCGGACTCTGTGGACCTGAAGTTGGGTAGGACTGACTGACGACGACAAACAAGCTAGAAATATGGACTCCCAGTAGGTGAAGCGTTAGACTAGGGGACGACTTGCTGCCTTCGGCTCTGCTGTGAGCACATATTCTGAGGTACTACTGGCTTACAAGAATTCGGAAATCTGGCTTGTACTTACGAACCGAGTCGTCGATGACGAGATCACTGCTTCGCAGGAAAAACGTACTATAACTACCAACGCAGTTTGAACCGGTTCGTACGGTCATTGAGTATTACGTGAAGAGCACTAGTGCCTCCACAGACAGCCTGTGGGGCTGGGGAATGGGGACAAACTTACCGCCCACCTAAGCGTGCAGAGTCTATTCACTAGCGTGCTGACGATAAAACCATCTGGACAGAGTTACATTACCGACAAAGGCAAGGGAGACTGGAGTGGCCCTTTCTGACTTAATAGTCGTCGTCAGCCAGCCACACCCAATCCCGAGGAGTGCAACGCTTGGGGTTCGATCGCTCGGACCTGTTGGGTAGAAATCCAACGCCCTAACCACCGATCCAAGGGCTCGTCGTCCCGTCGGTTGCGATCGAGAATATACAACGGTGGCGGAACGCTCACCGATCGTGTTACGGAAGTCGCTCCTCCCGTTGTGTCTTGGGGCGCTCTGTCAAGCCCCGCCAACAGCCGCATAGTTGAGCTGAATACAGGCAGAAATGGCCGTTCAAATCTCCGTTGTCTTTGTCGGTAATGTCACTCTCCCTATAATACGCGTCGTTGTGCAGCTGCTGGTTGGGCTCGAGTTAGAGAGCCTCAAGACACAACGGGACGAGTGAGTTCCGTAACACAATCGTCGAGCGCTCCTCTACCATAGAGCACAAATTGTCCGTTTGCATTGGATTTTCTCAAGTCGTCAGCAAGCTCTGGTATCGTGATGGTTCTACGACGCTCACTGAAATAAAATCGGCTTTAGTCTCGCTGTCAGCCACTTTTCTCATTTCGTGTGGCGGATCTCGCATGCCTAAAATATGAAATAATGGAATCTTTTCCTTGTGAGCGACCATAAAATCGGTGAATACATGTACCCTCCGGTCTTAGACGTCGGCATTTTGAACAGTCTGTCAGCTATTTACACGCCTTTGCTCTCCGTCACCCCATCAGCTCTTCCTACCTTGTTTGCATAAAAGAGTTGCAAATCTGCCTTTGTGATGCATTGCTAGAACCTGGTGAAGTGGACAGGCGTATCAGAAGTAAGCCGGATTGGGAAATCCAAGTGTTCAGGATGCAGCATAAGTTGGTCCGTTCGTTTTAATGAACAGAAAATAGAAGGACCAAATACGAGGCGCAGCGCGACATGGCGAGAGCTAAACAAAGTTCTCTGTCAGCTGAATCGTTTGCTTATGAAAAACAAGTGCTTCGCGACCTCACCTTCCCTCTGCTCGTTGGATTCTTAAATCAATAGTCAAGTAACCCGAGCAGAGTGTGCTCGCGCGTACCAGAAAACACTTCCAGGCGCACGGTACGCGGCTCGGCATAACCCCGAACAAGAAAGCGCCTTCGTATCTTGATCAATTAATGCGCAAGGGTGAGCCATCCACGTAACTCATGCCTCCAGCAAGTGAAAATGTTGTCGCTTGAGCGTCAGCTCAATGGAGAAATTTTACTTGTGAGTAATCCCACAGCATAATTTTGACCCTGAAAACCACGGCGTCCCATCTCAATCGAGGAATTACTTTTACTGCAAGAAGGTCAGTAATAAAGGAACAGCAACCGGAAGATTTATGAGGCGATGTGCAGCCGGTCCATGGTCGGGCTCAGCAAATTCCTCCAGCCACCGTACATGGCTTGCTTTTGTGCGCCATGACGCCTATTTTATGCTTAAATAATGGGCATAAGCCCGTTCAACAGTCTTATTTAGGATAAAAAATTACCAGAAACAGACAAAATAAAACCGAGAAACTATAAAGCTCGAGGGTGGGTCAAGGGCCAAATCTTCTTCTCATCATCTCGCCTGCAAGCCAAGACGGTGAAATAATTCTGATCAGCCAGTCACAGATGCCCGAGACATTGGGAATTGAGCCGTGACAGCATTAACTCCTGTCCCTACAATGTTTTTTTTCATAACAGACTATATGGTCGCCTACAATGCACACCCGGTCCAGTCGTTTAAGGCAATGGTGGTTTGATCGGATGCTGTACCACTTCGCAAAACATGGACGACTTGCTGGCAGTGGATCGAAATGTCAGACGTCAAAAACGCCAAGGAAAATCGCTAGGAAATTATGACCGAATAGAAACATTTAAACAAAGGACTAAAAAAGTATAATAACAGTCCCCCTGATGATAATGTGTGCGTGTAGCCGAATAATAGATCGCAGTCTGAAAGAGTGGCGCATGACTTGGGGCACTGCGAAATCATGGCGCTACCATTTCGCGTTGGGGTGGTTACCTTTGTCCTGCTAAATGTATCACTGACCCACATGCAGCAAAACATGTGGCTGCGTACAAACTAGAACTCATATGGTTTCTAAAATAAAGGTTGCTCGAACAAGTATGTTGCAGGAGGGGGCTATGGGAAAGAAGTAGATTCAGAGGAAGGAAATGAGGCTTCGCTGGAGTGACTGGAAAGTTCGGGAGACTGCAATGACTCCGCGTCCTTCGAGAGGTCCTCCAGTTGGGCCAAGTACTGCTGTCGTGCTGACTCAATTTTAGAATCAAATCGAGACCGAGATCTTGCCTCCTCCTCAATTGCCAGTCGGACCCTTTGGACTTCTTGGGCAGCGGAGCCTGAGATTAATTGCTGTCGGAAGAGTGTCTCGAGAGTCTGGATTGAAAAAGCAGTGGGGGTAAGCGGAGACGAAGGAGCACTACCACGACAAAGTACGGAAAGCAGTCACTAATTCAGATTGTAGAACTGAGCACAACATTACAACTCAATCGTCCTTGGTCCGACGAAAATAGCCAAACGAGGTCGCCTATGCTATGTAAGTATCCCTAGGGGTACTAAATAAAACAATTCATTCATTCACGCCTCGGAAGTAATCGTCTGCAGGCAGATAACCAACCGATTTGTTCTTCGTGTAGGATGCGATAATGTTAAAAGGAAATTCAACAGCCGTTTTAAACATGTACGAAAGATTGTAGGTACTTACTCTGACTATAAATGTTGCTACTGGACAAAAAAAACTGGATTCTCCTAACGTTAATTCGATCACAATTGTGGTTAAAATCCTCAGCCAAATATCAACCAGGGTGGAGTCTGGTTCGCATAATTGTATCGAGCGAACGGTGATACTGTAAACTGAGAAGTTGCCTTTACGTCAGCACTATAGGGGCAGATACATGAGCACCTATGCCATCGCTAAATCACTCGCTTCTCCCGTCCAGTCTGAACCGATTTGCGCACAACGTGACGGACGCACGTAGGGAGTATGTACCACAGGGCTTTGACGCAGGACCTAAGAAAAATTTCTATTCTTGAGTCATCGACACAAGCATAATGTTGCCAACTTTCTGCCTGTAAATGAGAGTATACCTAAACAGTTCTTCAAAAATCACTTTAAGACTTTCGAACACAAAATGTCGCACAACTGTAGTAAAGGCTAACTTTTCGGGCAGCTTCCATTTCCTCCGTCGCAGTGCGGTACTCCCCGGAAAGGCTCTGATACCCGGCAGTCTTTATAAGAAGGCTCTTGTACTTGACTTTGCCCAACGTCCGGCAGCGCCTAACGGCCTGGTTATTCAGCTTGCGTCGGATAGCATACTCCTGAGAAACTTTTTCTTCCAGTGGAACGGGTTTGTAAGTTCGACGAAGTTCTGTAACACCATCTGAAGTGCTAGAAAAGCTGGCAGTGCTTTCAGTGGGTTTGACATCAAACAGGCCGGGGTCGATATCCAAAGGTGTGTCATAGAAGTCCATTTTACAGCAAAAGTTTCAGTTAAACATGTAAGCTCGCTATAGGAGATACAGCTGCGGAGAACTGTTTTGCTAAATAAGAGGAATTCAGTGCGTCTTCTGTTGTTCCGGGATCCAAAGGTGATGACAGAAGAATACTGATCATGTGTCCGTACGTTTTCAAATTTCTGATGTCTGTTTGGTAAACAAAAAGTCGGCATAATATTGAGTGTCCAAAATGAATAACATATTACAATAAACACGGCAACTCTGAAGACCTTTATGGAAAAGTGGTCAGGCCAAAGTATTAGGAAGATACAAGGAAAAGTTAAGGCGTAAGAAGCTGGTGCGCTAAGAATGGGCAGCATCTCCGCATAATGAGATAGAAGCATGGTAGTCGCTTCGAAACATAAGAGGATTTCCTAATTTTATAGCTCTTTGTTCTCGAGTGAGAATTAAAACAGGTAATCCCACAGTATTCACCTAGCAATAGGTTCCCGCGAACATCATGGAATAGCCTGTGGCAACGCTAAAAGTGACGGCTTAGTAGAGTATTACATTGGTCTGTTGGTTTACAGCCTGCATAACTAGTTCCTGAACGTCCCGTGCAGTTTGCACATTTAATTCAAGCAGCTCCTTCGCTGTAGAACTCACGCATCAAGATGTTCTGATCTAGAGCATGCTGAGAACGAGAAAAATTCTCATGAGGACTAAGCAGTTGTATTCCACATTACTTCACTCATACACAACCAGTAGAGTAGGGCGCCGCGTCGAATTCTCGAATGACTCTTTTAATAAACTAACAAGTGTATGAGCGTACAGGAGAGTCAGACAAGTTGCGGCGAGAAGGATTAGAACAATTATCTAGGCCTGTTTTAGAATTGCGAAAATTCCCATAGCAGTAATCAGAAGACGCGGTGGCGAGCATATGTAGTTTCCAATAACGAGACCGGACAAAGGAAGAGGCGTCGTTATAATGAACAGATCGGACTACGTAGCGAAGATACAGTCCATATTATCACACCTGAAGATATTCAAGAAGGCAGACAAAGAAAAAGATTGTACGGATGAAGTAGAGGCGATACTGACTGACTGTCTAAGACGGCTCCACACAGGGGATTACATAAGTGACTGTGACCTCGAACACCTCCGACCAGTCGGCACACATATCCCTCGACTATATGATCTACCTAAGATCCATTAGGAAGGCCTGCCGGTCCGCCCGATTTCAGACATCCGGAACTCTCCGTATCATGCGATAGCAAAGCGGTTAGCAGCAGTGGTCAGCATCAGCTAGCACCACGCAGTTATCGAGAAACCTTTGAATTCATTAACGACATTAAAGACCTTAGCCTCGACGGCATGATGATGTTCTCCCTGGACGTCTCATCACTTTTTTATAAACGTTCCCGTTACCGAGACAGTTGAATAAATCTGTGAATTTCTATCAAACAATCAGCAGGAAATAGGAATTCCGATGAAGACACTCAAGGAATTACTACTAAGATGCCCATTAAATGCGCAGTTCCTGTTTGACAACCAACTCTATAGACAAGTAGACGGCGTTGCTATGGGCTCGCCTCTTGGACCACTCCTAGCCGAAGTCTTCATAGGCGAGCTGGAGAGATTCCAACTAAGCGATCAGATCAAAAAACTTAAACATTACGGCCGCTATGTTGATGACATCTTTGCAATTGGCACAACAGAAACCGGCGTAGATTACCTTTTAAACGCTGTGAATCAGGCACATCCCTCTATCAAATTTACGGTGGAGATTGAAACGGCCGGTTTGCTCCCATTCTTAGACGTTCTTCTAAGCAGAAGACCTGACGGGAGCGTCCGAAGAAGCCTCCACCGGAAGAAAACCAGGTCTAGAGAGTACACGAACTTCGCCAGTTTCGTAGCTTTCCAACAAAAACGAAATCTAGTTCTGTCTTTGGCACAAAGGGCTGGAAGGATTTGTTCAACGGATAGTATCGAGAAGAAACTTAGGAAAATCCAGGCCTTGTTTCGCGAAAACGGGTATCCTGACAAGTTCATTGGAAAGAACATTGCCGAACGACCGGCGAAACCCACCACACTGACTGTCAAAGAGAAAACTTTGTTCCTCAAAGTTCCTTTCCAAGGAGACGCTGCAAGTGGACTCCTAGGAAGACGCCTTGACCAAGCTGTCTCGATAACCTTCCCAGCAGCAGCGGTCCGAATATCATACCCCAGTAACCCTATTTTACACGTAGGAGGCAAGGACAGGCTGCAAACTCAGACCACCTCAATGTACATCTATTCATTCACTTGCTCCTGTGAAGCAGGTTGTATTGGTCGTACGTGTCGGCATCTATCCAAAAGAGTACTAGGACACCTCCCCGCATGGCTGGCAAAAGACGAAACTAGGAGCATAAACAGCGCCATTCCTGTGCATGCAGTTTATTCAGGACATCGTGTGGACCCCGACGAAGCTTTTCGTGTGATTTATGAGGCTTCCTCGAACTATCCTAAGCTAATGGCCCAGTAGAAGCGGCCGCAATCAGGTGACAAAAACCGACCCTATGCGACCAGAAGAACCTCGTATAGGCTTCGCGCTTACCGTGGTCAAAGGCTGACTTACCACATGCAACTTTCTGTGCCTTTTAAAACTACCTTTCGTCGATGCTTCAATTACTGGTATCTTTTATTGTACCCCTTTCTCGCCTAATTGTGCTGGCCTGAAGAGAATTTATCGAAAGTAACGCATGATCGCATACTCGTCTGCATACTGCCATAGCAGTATGCATTTCCCATAAGTAGAAAATGAAACTGTGGTCTGACACACAGTTCAATGGTCGGAAGTCTTTAAAGAGGATAAAAGTAAAGTGAAGTTGGTACGAAGTAAGCGGAGATCAAACGACTATAAAGAAACGGGACATAGCAGAACAAAAGGTGGTCGCCAGTGGCACGCCCCCTTTTCAACCGTCGGATCTTACACCCATTCAAAAACAGCTCGTACCTTTAAACACTTCTTCCTTTCGACTCGATCTCGACATGGTCTGGTAGAGCGTCCAGCGTTCCCCACAAAACTGAAAGCATGCTCTACACTTTTAGAGGAAAACTAACGCAGACAGGAGACACAAGGTTAAAAAACATAAATAAGAATAAAAGATAGTGAATATGAAATGGGGTTTTTACATTCAAAACGAGCTCCGCTGTGCATAACGCACGAGCAAAGAACGAAGGAAAAATGAATTCTTGTTCATAGCTTTTTAAGACCCGAAAAGGTAGGTCTGTTTTAAAGGGACAGAAAAAGGGGCACGCGAAAAAAAAGATACAGGGAGCTTGGTGTCGGGGATCGAGTGTGTTTCTTCTCCTTTAGAGTTTTCAAACGAGGACAATGGATTAAGTACGGATACAACACAGGAATCAGTGGATATTGTACCTCCTAACCCGCAGCCTTAATTTCCAAGTGCTTCCGCCATCCTTTCTGTTTCGCGAAACTTACCAGCGCCTCTGACGCTTCTTGTCCTCCATTCCTATTTCTCGATCTTCTAACAAATATATGGCTTGCGGTTTGAACTTTCTTTAATTTCTCAGATCATCCCAGTCTGTCTAAGATATTGCTTGTCAGCGTGATGACAAGATCCAAGATTAACCGTCTAGAATAGAGAAAATCCACCCTGTCTATCCTGCTCCATCAAACCGGCAGACGTTAGCCTAGCGCTAGTCCTCGGTCAGAACAGCAGGACGGTCCGCCCACTGCAACTTCACAAAGACGGAGTCAGTCAGCATATCAATACCGCGATCGCGGCAGTAAGCAGAATAGAGCTGGTAAGCGGATTCCGAGGTTTGAAATAACAGAAGGTTGATCGGTCGAGAGTGCTCAGTTTTTCAAGTCAGTTGACTGAGGGATTTTTGCCCTACAGAGCGTTGTAGTAGCTTGTGGTATAATGAGGCGGACAGGACGTTTGTTAAAGGAATTTTCCAGTCTATTCCCGGAGCGGTGAATCCACCTAGAAGTAGTAAGTTCTCCCGCGTACATACCAATTCCAGTACACTAAGTAATTCCATATCGGTGATTTCATTCCAGCTGAGAGG
>CACRXP010000850.1:141108-156169 GCA_902702965.1 Spirometra erinaceieuropaei | reverse complement strand
AAGTGTTGAACGGACTCTATTTTCTTCCGCTCAGTAGCACGCATGAGGCTAGATAAAAACGAACCGTATTCCAGACCAGGTCATACATACATGTTGTAGAGACGCATTCTAATGTCCCTAGTTTTAAAGTTTCGGAGGATAAACCCGGTCGTTCTACGTGCTTTGGAAACTATCAATGCACAGTGCTCCGAGAGATTGAGACTCTTGGAGTATGATACGCCCAGATCCTTAATAACCCCAGGCACATTATTGGCGTGACTTTCAATGCTTCTTTGAGGATGGCGGTCGTCGCCAAGCACCATGACTGAGCACTTATGCCAAGAAAGAGAAAGGCGCCATGTGCGGCACCACTGGGCGAAAGCCTGTAGATCGCCCTTTAGGAGCTCAAGCACGATGTCACGATCTGCCGGCTTACATCGATATGCAACTTTAAGATCATCGGCATACATGAAAGGCTTATCATTCTGAAATAAATCGGGTACATCATTAACGAAAAGGCAAAATAGAAGCGGGCCGAGTACACTTCCCTGAATGAATCCACTCCTCACACGTGTGGGGTTGGAGATAGTATTGGAAATCTTAACTCGTTGTGTACGAGTGCCCAGGTAAGAGTTTATAAAATTTAAAAGTTAACCATCTATTCCGAAAGAGGACAGTTTCAAGAGGAGAAGAGCATGGTCAACACGATCAAAGCCTTAGTCAAATCGAAATATACTGTGTAAAGTGCAAAACCATTGTCCCTAGATTGGAGAACATAGTCAAAGAAAGAGAGTTGACAGGTGTCACAAGATCGAGCTTTGAGAAATCCATGCTGAGCCGCACTCAGTGGGTTATTCTCTGTTAAGTGACACATCATCTTATCTTTGATCAATGTCTCCAAGATTTTCGAAACCGCGGGGAGGGTGTTTACTGACCGAAAGTCATCAAATGACGTAGATTTGCCATGCTTCGAAATGGGCAGAATGTGTGATTCCTTCCACAAGCTTAGATAGATTTCACTTTCAAGAGCGAGGTTAAATACCTTGCATAAGAGGGATAGAAAGATTGTAATTTCATCGGCTTTTAGAATGCTTACTGGGATACCATCAGGTCCTGGACTATGAGCTTGACGAAAACACCTAAGCGCAACAGCCACAGCCCACAGAGTGATACTTATAGTCTATAGGACTGCTCCAGTCAATGCCTGGATGGTCGGAAGCGGAGTGGTCGAGTCTTCAATGAACGTTTTGGACAGGAAATCATTGATTTTCATAGTGCCCTCACAGAATGCGCTCCATCGACGCTCTTGGCGAAGCCTTCTATATTCGCCATATACTATTAATCTGGTCGCATCTCCTTTGCCCTATCCTCGGATGGACTCTGATGAATGTAACCGACCGCATCTGGGTTCTTGTAGCCTCGAGACTGGTTGTCATCGTGCCCTTACAGAATGTGCTCCATCGGCGATCTTGACAAAGCCTTTTATATTCGACATATACTAGTAGTCTGGTCGCATCTCCCTTCCCCGATGCTCGGATGGACTCGGTTGAATGAAACCGACCGCATCTGGGTTCCTATCAGCTCGAGACTGGTTTTCAATTTCGCCACTTATTTTTCTTATTCAAGGCCACATACAGGCCAGTCCTGACCGACCCGCCTACGTACCATTTTATGAAATCCGTTACACAAAGCCATATGCAGTTGACATTTATTTCGGCCATGTTGATGTCCGACTATATTTCATTCTATATCGCCACATGCAGGCCAGTCCTCCCTGCATTTTTCTGATGCTATTTTTTTGAGGGGTTTTTTTCTCCTGTTAAATTACTACAATCATTTTTAAATTCTACTGTGGAGTTTTTTTTCACCCCTCGTTTTTCATTTTGCCTAACGGACTTCTCATCTCAAAAAAATATGTATTGCACTTTGTACAGATTTTGCCTACCTCGTCTAAAATTCGCATGTAAATTTATTTTTACTTGCTTTGATGGGACCCCGATGGGTCTTTAATAAAAATAATTGAATTGAATTGAAGCTATCAGCGGTTAACTGGGCATCAACTATGGGATTTCCGAGAGCGTCTCGGAGGATGGGATGCTGCGTCTTTCGGTGAGTTCGTATTTTTCTAGAGGAAAGTTTCCAGACACTTAACGAATGGTTTTCGGTAAACTGGATCTCATCGGCTTACAGTTTTTTTTCAGACAATCTATTAGTCCGCTCAAAAATATCACAAATCAAGGGCAGGACAGAAACGTCGTTCTGAAGATGGAAACGACGATAAAGCCTGCGCAATCTGCGACGAAAGGGTAAGGGTAGGAAAACCTCATCCCCAAAATTAATAATTTTTCATATTGACCCAACTGTGAAAAACTCGGCGCCTCGGCGGGATTCGAACCCACGCAGTAAGGGGAAGGCTTTAGTACAGCCATCGCTCTAACCACCTGAGCGTTGGCTGTACTAAAGCCTTCCCCCTTACTGCGTGGGTTCGAATCCCGCCGAGGCGCCGAGTTTTTCACAGTTGGGTCAATATGAATTATTCAAAATCTGCCAAAACATTAATGAATTAATAATTTTCTTACGTGGGACACAACGAGAAATAAGCGGATCCGAAAGTTCGTACAGTTTTGCAGTGCAAACATTTACATCAGAACTAAGGAATAAATCATTCCAGTCATAGGAATTAAGGTGTGTTAATAATTCGGTTGAGCGAGTTGATCGGAAATCGCGGAAAATGTTATACTTTGGGGACAACGTTTTGTCAGCCTCGAATTCCAGCGTTGAAACAGCTATGTCATGGTCTGAGCCCACCAGTGGGCCTACGGATGACACTGACGAAGGTATGCAGCCTCTACAGAAAATCAAGTCAAGTATGCTTGATCCTCGGATGGGAAAATCGACAACCTAATTCCACATCCCAACATCCACAGCCTCAAGAAAGTCATCGAACCTTCTGGGGCCTGAAGGCGGAGACCAGCGGACTTCAGGGAGATTAAAGTCACCCGCAACCAGTTGATACTTAAAACTTAAGTCGGCCGCAGCATGAAATGCCTGTGAGAGTAAACGATCAAAATTGTCGTTGGCGTTTGGAGGACGATAGACTCAGCCAACAAGTAAGGAGAACTTATTTTTTAGAGCAACCTGGAGCCAGCTGCTGTTTTCTACTGCGGAAAAATGCGGGAGGTCAAGCGGCAAAAATGTAAGTCTTTACTTAACGTAGACGCACCTATCCCCATCACGGCTATCTTGGCGATCATTTCGAATGCAATTATAGCCTAGAAGAGAGAGTTCGGAGTCAGCTACGGAGGCTGATGCTCATGTCTCAGTTACTAAAACAATATCTGGACAATGGACGAACACCAAAGTCTGAAGCAAAAGCATCTTATTAAGCGAGGATCTGACATCTAAAACAAAAAGGTTTGAAGGGAAAGGCTGTTTGTTCCTGAGGGAGGTGGGCTACATCGTCCAGTGCTGGTCTGCCCACGGAGCAAACGGTCCGGATGAGACCATCGGGTTCAGCAAAAACTTTTGTGTCATCAAAAAATTCTGACGTGGATAAAAAGGGGTAGGATTTGGGGGAGGGAATGGCGGGCAGGTAAACTGGTAACCATTGATAGCTAACTCAATTTCGGCTGGAAATCCGCGGGCCAGATACTGCAACACATTCCCGCCGGAACGAAACTGAGGATCGGATGAGTTAACTGATCCAGTATGGACACTAGCATGAGGAATACATTGGTAAAACGACCGTGATGGAAACAAGTTAGGGGGTGGGGGACGCATTGTTTCCATTGGAGCAAGAGTTCTGTTAAACGGCAGGAAAATCGGCACATTCAGCTTAACTGCCTCGATATGAGGGCTGGGGGTCAGTTGGGAACACGCTACGTTTTGAGTCAGGGTATTTGAGGCCCTGTTAGCCGATTGTGGAGGTAAGTATTTTATAATGGTGCTGGATTTATCGGGTGTCCGAGTGGCTGAGACAGCAATTAGATTTGTCTTTGACTTAGGCACATGCTTAAGCTTGCTAGGGGTTGCTGGGGGATTCGTTAGGGGCGTTTGTATACCAGGCGTGTTGTTGCTTCTAAATATCTCAGCATCAGTAGTAGTCGAATTCCCTACGGTATTGACTATGTCGTGACGTGCAGAGGCCGCAGATAGCGTTGTAGAGGACTTATTAAAACTGACAGTAGGTGTCATTATCCTGGTGAGATGCTTTTCTCTGTACCAGGAGCTGTGTTTCTGCTTCAGTTTCCAAAACGACTTTAGGGGCCGGGGCTAGGAATTTTTACCGGATGCTGACTGAGTCTTTCCTGTGCGGAATGCTCTGAGAATATAAAGTTTCGCCCCGTCTCCTAACAAATCTTTTGCATACACTTGAAGAATGTCTAAGTCGTGTTAAACTCTCTCCCTTGGAATGCTTACCGTTGATTCTGGGACTCCTTTTATAAATTCACTTCGCTTACGACTGAGTCTATCGCCAGAATGAACTAGCTATTGGGCTGGAGAAACTCAGATCCGGGAACGACTTGTTCATATTCATGTTGATAACGCTTTCTTCTATGTTTCCGTGTTGTTCGTCGAAAAATCTAGCCTCTGTTTCGTCCCGAGTCTCCTCTTGAAAATTTTGGCTTGGTTTTGGCCCACAAGGTGTTCCGATATCTCTGTTGTTCAACATAACTGAGAACCTGTGTCGGTCCTTCGTAGGCCTCCTGGCGGACCTCCTCAGCTGGTCTGCGTGTACGTAAGCGGCCTTCGTTTTTTTGGAGCGTACAGATTTACTTGTTGTTTTCCTGAGATATTTCTTTGTTCTCTGAGTTCGCTGTGGTTGTCTTTTTCTCGCTTGAGAGACTAGCCCCCGACTGTCTAGTTTCTTGAATGAACCGTCTTCAGTCTTAGTGTTCGATACGGCTAAAGAAGTCGTAGTTGCTTGTTTTTTCGTATTCTGTATTATCGACTTCTTCGGCTTCTTCTTTTCACGTCAGTGGTAATTAGGATTCCTAAACTTATCTACCTCGATTTTTAGATTTTTTTGACTCTCCCTCCATCTTCAAAATTTTGAATGAGTCCGGAACTTGTGGTTCAGATTTCATCGTCGTATGTGACATCCCCCAACGTCACTAAACCTTTTGCCCGTCTGACGAGCACTGGTCTGATAGCAGACCACGTCAATAGCATAATGGTTATGACGGTTTTCTGGCAGATCGACTACTCGGTTTCCATTTCGGCCAGGAGCAGACAATTTACCTCATGTTTTGGGGGCATTTCTCCGAATACCATTATTGAGTATACAATTCTCAAGCGTTTTTCATACAGGTATGAGACGAATTTTCGACCAGATTAACGATATAAGTTAAGCGACTCAGTCTTTCCTAGATTTTGGGAATTTTCAGTGTTGTTGCAGAGAGGCGACCGGACGAAGGTAGGTTATCCCAAACAAGTCCTGGTGCAGGTTTGTAAGGATAGACCTATCACAAAGACAAATTGGGTTCTTAATACCCCCAATCCACTAGGACGTCCAGTAGACAGATAACCCGATAAAAGTGAATTCCTCGGAGGTTGAGATTTTCAAACCAAATTTGAATCGCGCGGCAGCTGGAGTTCAAGCCCCTTGCGGCATGGCCACTGATGTGAATTTAACAATCCATCACAGCCTTCTAAACGTAATGAAAACGGGAAGTATTTTGCTCGTAGGATTGCTTCCACCGCCTGACATGCGCAAAAGCCTATCCACGCTAACTTTACTACAATAAAAACAATGCCATCATAAATCTTTTGCGCGAAAAAATAACACCTCGTACTGAGATATACCCCCTCATATCCAGTTAGGCCTACATCTTAGAACGTAAGCAAGAACATATGGTAATCGATCTTAAGGTATTTCCTTGCTTATTTCCTTTCGCACACCAGATTTTGTCGCTTAATTTGAATCTTCCCATTGTGAATTCTTGGTTAAACTGAAACATGTATTTGAGCAGCCCAAAGTGCAACATAAGCGAAGACAAATGAGGGGTGAAAATGAGCCACCGGGCTATGCCTAAGTGTTGTCACTGTAACGCGGAGCGACAGGATGCTGGAGCCAACATCGAGGCCCATTTCGAGCCAGGACAGCTTTATGGCTTGTGAAAACGCCTTCTGCAAGTATAAGATTCGGTTGCCTAATCATTTGGATTCTGTTTCTACCGTTGCGAATATCCGCTGGCGTAAGAACATGGAGTAATACGTTGATACATGGTTGTCGGCTAGAGTATGCGGCGCTGTCAGCCAGACAACCAGGATTGCGCTAAAGATGGACTTTTTCGTGCCTCAATTTAGTCAGGCAGAATGATGCTCTCGCAACCGCTTGAGCAGGCGCCTAGTCGTTCGATCAATTCAAACAGTCTCACGGGAGTATACGAAGGCATACATGAGTATTGAGAAAATATAAATGGCCAGTCTTCTCTTACCTTCAGGACGAAAAAGTGAAGTACGTGCTCGATGGTTGAGCATGTGCGCGCAATATTGTAAGATTGCTGACAGATTCCTCCCGAAACGGCAATGCGAAAAATGACGCCTTTTTCGGCAGTGGACACATCCTTTTTGGTAGACGCTGTTCCATGCATTCAGCCATAAGCCCGTTGGGGAAATCATATTTTCGTCGTGTTTCTCGCAAGAAACAGGCTTGTTGTCCGGCGTATCTGGAGTACATGTACTTATAGTTCCGTTGGTCAGAAAGTTAATTAAATTCCGTTTCCAAATAACAGAAACAAAACGATTCAAATTTGTGTCCTGCTCTCTCTATGTTTTCTTGTGAAATACATTTCAAAAGCTGCTCCAACAGATGTTCTTCTGCGTAGGACGTCTAGAAAGGGAAAGTACTTTTCCATACCTTTTTCTGACCTAAAGGATAACGCTGGTTAAACCTGATTAACTTTATTGAAGAGGGTGCCCAAATAAATTTTCTCACCTACTATTGCAAAAATTTCATCAACATGTCAGTCATAGTACTCAGTTCCTTTATAGCAAAATGAAGCTGTTTCTTTTCTGGTTTTTTTTTCAGTGGGGGTCTCACCGGGCAATCCCACTACTAGCCCGTTGACCTGGCAGTGTATGTGGCACTTGAGTCTGAATTGAACATTCAACATGCACAGAAAGAGCAGCTAATTTGCTAATACGACCAGTATGCCAATTGGAATATTTTGTTAATGATACGGCGCAGTGCAACGTCCACGATAAAGGATTGAAGCTGTGTGACCACTTCTCAGCCCTCCAATCTAAGGTCATGGCAACTCTACGTTCGGAAGCGAACTCCATGTTTAGAGGAGTAATGGATAAAACACAACCTACTTAAATAAGTACAGTAGACACTCTTCGTATCTCGTAGATACTTGGGGACCTTCACCGTATCCTAAACAATTCATCGCATAAATTCTCTATCATCTCCGTGGGGGAAGTCAATGAACAAAGATCAGACATCTTAGTACAATTACTTGGTGATATGACAGGTTAGGATAATTCGTTTGACCTAGCTGTGAATAATTCGGCGGTTTTAGAGGGAGTCGAACCCACGACAATGTGGACATAGATTGAGAACAGCTAACGCTCTAAACACCTAGGCCTCGAGGCCCCACCAGGAGTCGTAAATTAAATCACGTCCGGGTCAAATCGCCCGTCCAGGCTACTGCAACGTATGGGATCCACCAAATCTGATACAGTACACTGATTGCCCGTGCAGGATTACATACAGTACCTGTGCTAACTCATGAAATGCCGAGGTCAAAATTATAGTGGACAATGTAGTGTATTTTTGGTGTCGTTATTTGTGTTTATTTGGTTGAAATAAGGACGAAAAGACCGTTTTCTGAAGGAAAGTTTGATACGGATCTGTATATTAAATAGAAAACGGGCCGGATTAAGGCGAAATCGGAGGATTCCTGAGAACGGCTTTTATTTGCTAAGAATTATATTGAATACAGATCTTCATTTTGGAAGAGCATTTTCTTCTGCGATGAGGTTCTATTTTTAGACAAGCCTACGAAGTCGCTCCAAACTGTCATATGTGGAAAGAACTTCCCAAGAGAACATACTACACCGACGGCAACATTCAAGAACTGTCGGCGGATGATGGTTTGGATGGCGATTAAATTCGGTGAGCGGCCTGTCTGGCGGTCAACATCCGACACCATCAACAGCAAGGTGTTCATTGCAATTGTCAAGGATGCTTTCGGCTACAACGGCATAAGTCGGCGCCGAATGGATACTGTAATTTTGCAGGACAATGCACCTGTCCACCGCTCTAAAGAGGTACGAATTTGATGTCGCTTCCAAACATAATCTAACATTTTAGACAACAACCACGCTCTCCGCAATTGGCCTCCAATCCATTTTCATCCCGGCCAACAGTCCCGACCTTAATCCAATCGAAAATCTTTTTGGAATAGTCAAAAGAAATTGGCACAAAGCTAAGAAGACTCTTTCAATGCAGGAAAAATTGGATTTCATACTCAATAATTACATTTTACAATCCACCATAGATAACCTTGTCATGTCTATGTCGGACAGACTTTCTGCTGTTATTAATTCGAATGGACAATCTACAAAGTACTAATTTTTTGTATCTGTTTCTGTCCTTAATTATTTTCGACCTTTTATGCGCCCTCCTCCTTTATACGTCCTCATACGTAGCCTTTATTAACTTGGTTGTAATATAGGCGTTTCTCGAAAATGTGACTTTTGTCGAAAATTATTTATTTTTATCTCAGTAAATATTATTTTCTTAACCAAACTTTGCTTTATTTCTTTGGAACATCGTTTATTTTCCGCTATCATACTTTGGGAGCCGTAGTGTTTACCGATTTTGCGTTAAAGGCGTTAACCTGTGTTAATTCGTGACATTTCATGAGTTAGCACAGGTACTGTAAGTAATCAATCTTGAACATAAGAGTCACTTAAACATCTGGTGTTTTGACAGATTTCGATAATTCATTTCACCTGGCTGGGAGAAACTCGGCGGCCTCAGTGGGATTCAGTTTCATGACTGTAAGGGCATGGCTTAAGTACAGTGAACACACTAACCACCTGAGCTATGAGGTGGATCAAATAAGTTATTCAAGTCTGCCAAAACACCTATTAGCTACGTGAGCCTGGTAGTCATCTGATGGATTCTATACTAGTTGCCTAGGAAATCCTGCTTACGCAGTCAATTTATTGCGTCAGAAGTGGTCAATGTCATAATTTACAATAAGCTGGACCAGTAACTTGACCCTAATATAATTAAAATTAGGGTTTCCGATGAGGCCAGGTAGCTCAGTTAATTAGATCATTAACTGTACTCAAGCCATGCTCTGGTTGTCGTGGGTTCGAATCCCGCCGAGACCGCCGAATTTTCCACAGCAGAGTTAGACGAATATCTTATTATATTTTCCCATTTACATTGACATTTCTTAGTGAACCCATGGATACCGAAATGTCCCATAGGCTGCTTTGTACTATTTTACTTCGAATCGCCTTATTTGTTTAGGCCAACTGCTTGGTAATTGTTTGATAAAGCAAACTGAACATGTCTAGTATCGGCCGCGTCGGTAAGTCGTGCTGACGGGGGGCTTTACCAGAGGGCAAGAGAGATTCAAATTCTCGTTCATTAATGAAATCTCGTTCTTTAAGGTTCTGAAGACATTTGGTGATCTGGACTTCCATTATCCCCTTTTGATTCTTATTTTGCCTCTCTTTTTCCCCTTCTCTTCTGAAACTTTTCTTATCAGACAGGATTGGATAGATTTTCGAAATGTTAACGCTATTAGTCATAAGAGCGCAACCAAAACCTTCTCCGGCTTAATAATGAATATTTCTTTATTTTGACGTAATTATTAGAGCCTTTCAGATTGAGATCTCGCACTATGCTTCATTCTTATTGGTGTTCTTCTAGGGCTTTGGCAGTGACAATTCATTAACACGGACCATAAATATTAGGTCACCCCTGACGTTGAAGGTACTTTGGCCAATCCCTGCAGTAGCTGACTGGCCCAATCAGACACTAGACTGGGAGTGAGAGGATGGGGTGAGGCCGACACTCTTATCTCATATTCCTCACTATATACTATATGACGCGTTTTTAAAGTATCAAACTGCGCTAGAAGCTGCCAGCTGACGGAATAGCTGGGCTCCACTCTCAGAACGAGGAGTCAGACTCCAATGTCTCTATTTTAATGCGGGCTTTATGACACTCTCACTCATAATTCGAGCCGCCCCATTTTTCTTGATGTGTGAAATCCTGGTCCTTTATGCGCAGACCGTGGGTGTCGTGGCACGCCTAGGTGCGGGTTCACGCCGCGCCAGTCACCTGCTCGTGGTCCCGACTCCAGTCTTCTTGACTCTTGTCTTGGCACCGGGTCTAGGTGAGTAAGGGAGAGGGAGTGGGGTAGATGCAGCGCAGGTCTACCATCAATATAGAGGCATTGAACTTCTAATTTACAGGTGGTGAGTTCGAGCCCCAGGCACTCCACACTTCGGGGTTCGGTATGGCTGGCTGACGACGGCTAATAAGCCAGAAATGGGCAATCCTGTCTCCCCTGTCTTTGTCGGTAATAACATTCTACTTATATCATGCATCGCTGCGCGGCTGGTGGTTGGGCTCGAGAGAGAGCTCGTGAGGCATAACGGAACGGGTGAGATCCGTAAGAACGATCGGCGAGAGCCCCTCTACCATCGTATAGACTAACCCACGCACAAGTCACCCTCTTTACCCCCACCGTGTTGTGGGACATACGGTAGAAATCGTCGAAATCGACAGTCGAACTGTCAGGCACCTAGTTGTGCGTCTGACCAAGGTTTTCAGACCGAACCTTCGCCACCAATTTGTTTTATTTCTAATTAGAAAAAGATGGTTATGATCCAGGAATCAATTGTTAGTGTCAATTAAAATTTGTAAGATTATTTGCATAAATTTTCGGGGCATTTGAAAAAGTAGCCTGGGTGTACACCGGATTGACGCTGCGTAATACCTTCATTCGTATCGTTTCGGCCAATCTCATGGTCTCGGTCTAAACGTGGCTGCTAAATTGTCCTTCATTTTTCACCAGTTAATTCGTCTTATAACGGCAAGCATTGACGGAGATTATGATCTTCGTCATGATACTTCCTAATCGGTACTCCGTACGTCCGTTTAGGGGACTTGATCCCAATATGTCCCCAGTGCAATCACCTCCTCATATTACACATCGGTATGATCAGTCACTTTCGATTCCGTCGTTCTGAAACTGGGCAACCAGTGTAAGGAGCACAAACATGCACCCCTCACAACCGACACAACTGGTCACAATGCTTACAGACAGTCATTTACGGCATAAGCCTAATCACCCATATACGTCTTCATGAAAATCTGTGATAAAACACTGCAGACCTAACTCCATCACATACATCTCCTAACTACCCCATAACAATTCGACCGTCTCATCCGGCGATGGCCACCGTCTGCTCCACAGTAGGGTGAGGCAGGCATGGCGAGAGTAGTGAGAGTAGACTTGCGCAACATCCACGACACTCCCTCCTCCCCCCGTCTGGACCCGATGTCAAGGCAAAGTCAAAACGACCGGGGGCTGGAGGAGGCGCTGGTGGCTGGCACGACCGGACCCGCACCTAGGCGCGCCATCACATGTCCCGGTCCACAACAAATACTTAATCAGGATTTTGACCAACAAAGACAGAAAAGACGTGGATGGCTGGACGGTCATGCACCCGACCTGTATACCCAGCGGGAGCGCGAGCGCATCTACCGCCACAGAACTGCCAGCGCAAGCCATGCTGGGAGGGCTACGGTTTGCTGACCATGCCGTAGCAGACGCATGTAATCCCTAAGACGCATAAGCCAAGACACAACACAAAAATCCATATCACCCACCACAGACACAGAATAGGCACGTAAGTGGGAAGCACACAATATGACACAACCGGGTGCCTAACCAGGTCAGCGCAATAAGTGTTTTATATCAACTTCTGTGGACATGCGTTTGCGTTTGCAGTGTTAATTTTTATGATCATTTGTTTTCGCCCATCTTCGCAGTCCAAACCACGCACGATACGGAGAGTCTACGCCAAGTCCCCCACGCGATAGCTTATAACTCAGGGAAAGAGATTTAAGATAATGAGGCGGGTCTCGTATGACAGTGGCCCCTGAACCCTTATTAATTTTGTGAATTGTCACTGCATCCTTTCGAGCAGACCGTGATCCCTCTGCGTTCAGGGTCTCCACGCCTGGATCTCAAATTCAAGATGTGGGCTTACAAACGTTCCAGCAGCTTTTTAGAAGCAGTCTTCATCGAAAAATGTAAATGCCTGCTTGAAGTTACGGCTTTGCCCGCCCTATAACAGTAAGAGGCTCCACAGTGCTCGTCATTCAAACCCCGAAATCGTCCTGTGTTTCAGTATGTCAGAGTGACATTACGTTCAGATGGAAGGTGGGCTTGTCACACACCTGGTTCAGATTTCTGAGATGCAGTATTTTGCATTTTTTCCATAGGAACCAACTGCAGGGTCACTCTTCCAATCGACAAAAATTTTTTTGGAAGTGCGCTTCGTCGACAGTACTGTAGATGACTTTCCGGATATCGATACAGACGTAATCATGACACACTCACAGTCCAATTTTTGAGCAAGAGGGTCAGTTTCATCAACGAAGCCTGTGGGACTCCGTTCTTTATGACTGCGCGGCCTCATTGGTGTTGCTCTACACGACCGTTCGACCGTCGCTGCCGACGATGTCCGCCGTGTGCTCCACACCAAGGTGTGAGGTGAGACGGTGATTTGTGCGTGAATTAGTTTGCAGTGGCAGTAGACTTGCACAACATATACCGCATTCTCTCCTCTCCCCCACCTGGGCCCGGTGTCAAGACAGAGTCAAGAAGACCGGAGGCGAGGGAGGGCACAGGTGGATGGCACGGTCGAGCCCGCATCTTGGCGCCCCACTCCACGCCCCTGGTCCACACAACAAGTGGCCAGGTTTTTGACCAACAACGGTGAGGGGAACGGCAAGGGTTCCAGTGTGCGCGACGTCTGTCGGCAACCGGGTCTGCCAGCGCACCCCGAAATTTTGACATTTGTTGTGGGGCTCAAATCTGATAACGCCTGCCAGAATGCGATATGACCCCATGTTGGTCCAGCGCATCCACCACGTGGCCTGTTTGGGAGCAAGTTGTTCCACACAGGCAACCTGGGAACGACCGTCGAGGGAATTTTCGACCAACTTGGGAAGTTTGCCCATGATACCCATCACCCTCAGTACGTACAGGAGACGCTGGTGGGGAAAACTATCAAAGGCCTTCCGGGAATCAATGTGGGCGCCATGCACAGCGTGTTCTTCTTCGAGTGCCCTCGTCCACTTTTGCATTGTGTAAAACAAGTTAGTAACACACGATCTGACCTTACGATCGCCGTATAGTGCATTGGACAAGAAGTTGTGGTTTTTCAAATAACTCATCAATGCCTTCTTAATTGTCTTCTCCCCAACCTTGCAGCAGATTGATCTTAGGCTGACAGGTCTTTAGTTGGTCGCAAGCGCACGACTACCGCTTCCGTGAATCCGTGTAATGTGGGCTGGGTTCCAACCCGTGGGAAGAATCCCAGTATCGAACGATTTCTGGCGCAAAACGGATAATGGCCTAGCCAGTCCTCTGTCAAATAAAAGAGCAGTTTTGCTGGAATCTCCTCCAGACCTGGAGATTCGCATTATTTCAAGTTTTGTAGTTCTTGTAAAATCGCTTCTTCTAGAAAAAGAGGAGTTTCAATAATTGACGCTTTCATGCTCTTGTAACCTGGTGGAATGGAGTGTGTTTCTCTTATGGAAACAGACTGGAAGAACTGTAAAAAGCGCTGAGCTTTGTTTCTACTGTCAGATATCTCGAGATCCTCATAATTCCTCATAACAGAGGGACCTTGTTCCTGCTACGTGCTCTTTCGTAAGCAGCTGTAAAACAAGGTGTATTTTTAACGGCTTGGTGGAGCAAATAACTGTCGAAACCCCGTCGTCCATTGGGAATTAAGCCTTTAACCTTGCTTCTCTGAACTTTGTGCTCTTCAATGGCTGCATATTCGTCGTCGCTGCAAAACTCCTTCCACAGCCCTCCTTTCCTTGTCGACCTGCTTCACTGAACCTGAGGGGATAGCAGACAACCCGCGATCCAGTGTCGGCCTCACCCTCTCTCCCCTCTTTTATGCACCAGTTGACTCTCCGAGGCAATCAACCAAAAAGTGCTGGAATTAGGCGTGGCGGCTGATACAGCGTAAAGCGTAAGGCGTGTCACACGCATGTATGCTCGCCCACCACCACCGTGGCTGATACTGCCACCGCCGACTTCTCATGTCCACACTGCCCCCGCACATTCACTTCACTCATCGGTCTGGTCGGTCACTTGCGAATCCATCGCACGGAGACTGTCGAACCAGCGCCTGGAGCACCAACCAAGGCTTGCTGCATCCGCCTCTACTGTCCACATTGCACTCTCACAGTTATTCACCGCATGAGTCTATTAGGCCACATGCGCGTCCACGAAAACCTGCGGTAGACCACCGCCGGCTGCATCACACCATCACATCCTCCCCCACCAGGTCGTAGTGGTCGCTCACTTGCTTGCAGGTGAGACTACGCCTAGCGTCCATTTGCTGGCACCCAACTCTCACCTGTGGCTCCACGTAGCTGGGCTCTGCTCAGCGGCCACACCCCGGGCAACCGCCTCGACCGGCGGGCTAAACCAGGTGAGGGCGCTGTGCGCTTGTGCCGCGTGCACAGTGTACTGCGGGCTCCGCTGGACGTTTGGTCGGATGAAACGTTGCGCCGGCGTCGTCGAGACGAGGCTCTGCCTGGTACGCCGTTGGACAGCTGCTGCCGGGATGGGTCCCCGCATCGCCTTCGCTGAGACGCGCCCACCTACGCCGACGGAGACCGCAGACCTCGGCATATGCGGTCGTTCTCCACTACAAACATAAAGTCGTGGTCCCATAGTGGGATTCGGTCGCGCCAAACAGGCACATAGGCAGCCCGATTCGGGGGGCACTGTCTGTCCCCATTACGGGGGAGGGCCTAGAAAAGGTGGCCTAAACATTGCTGGGCACCACGCCG
>CACRXP010000850.1:113697-130997 GCA_902702965.1 Spirometra erinaceieuropaei | reverse complement strand
CGCTTATATGAAGCTACAGATAAGATCTGAGTGTCAGTTAGGGGCCACGCCGAGCAAGAAACACGTGCACCAGGCTCATGGCCGACATCTCATTTCTACACGAGAGATCCTCTCACAGATAATCCTCCCCACCCCCAGCCCCTTACAAAAACACAGCTTAACAAATGGTGACACATAGCACCGGGATTTATAACAGTCTACCCTTTAACTAATCCGATGCTACCTTTCGCATGCAATGTCTGTGCTATGGAAAATAGCATCAGCTTGTTCCTGTGCCGGCAGCGGGATATATTATTCACAATATATACTGAAACACGGCTGCCTATTTTGACATATTGTAAATATTGTGCGAAATATCTAGTGAAATTTGGGAAGTTGGACCCAGATGAGGGCTGAACCCGAGGACACTGTCTCAAGGAATTTAATTTAAGTTCGCGCAATGACTTCAGACGAAATTAAAAGGGCTAGCATGGAAAAATTGTAGCGCTCATCTAAGAGAAACCGCATGGCTGGAGCTGATGGGGTGAAGTCATTGCATCGTCATGCAACGACTTACAATTGGCGAAACCAGTGTCTGCACTTTTGACGAGCAGCATGACGAATTAGTCAAAACGCATATCTAGACTGCTGGCAAGACGGTCTTTCGGAGGTTGGTTAAACAAACCCAAGTCAGGTTGCAAATTTATTCTTTTGAGAATTCGGAAGGCGAGGGTGTGAAACATGACGGAACACATGACGCGCACAACGCTGACGTAGGAGAAACTGAAAGTTGGCACCCAAGGCTGATTGCGGAGTGGCACCGAATTTGAGTGCCGGAAAACTTTTCCTTACCAACTCCACTGCCTCATTCAGGTGGTTTAACGTACACTTGGAAAAGGCAAATGTGATTTTGCGGTGACAAAATGTTGCACTCATGAGACAGTGGCTGGTATTTAAAACGTGAGTACTCATACAGTATACATTAGGCCTCCGAAATACCTATGAAAATATCTCAGCATTTGATCTATTAACCTGTATCTCATCGCGCACATCAGCCCATCGGTCACTCTAGTCTAAACCAGAGCGCTTATTTTTCGAGGCATTACTAGTGAGTCTTGATGCCTAATTGCGAGCTGCCTCGGTCAATTGAAGGGTCCTAACGTGGTCGTCAGCCTAGAACTAGAATATAGATAACATTAAGATAGCCCATAAGCAGAATCCAGGTAAAAGAGCTAACAGACTGAGAGCGAAATTAAAGTGACCTCACAGCTCCAGACTGTACTTTATTAAGGAAAACGTTAATCATATTTTCACATAAAACGACACGCGTTGGGGTGCTTTTACGATCTGCTCACGTTGATGACACATTTACTGTCGGTTACTGCTTGCCCTAAAATGGGTCGCACAAGATTTTAGCTAGTTTTTTGCGTCGACCGAGTTTTGAACTTCGATAGGATAATGCTGAGAGGATATGTGGATTGCAGCTCACAGAACGGAAATTGAAATCTAAAAAAAGCCGACAGAAACCGACTTGACATATTTTTTATTCTTATAAAGACAATGAACCAAAAGTAGCCTGCACAAAGAAACTGATCAGACTTAGTAAAATGATGCTTTTCAAGGTTGACTCGTAGTTCTTTTAAGTAAAAAACATTCACATTTTACGCTAAAAATAAAATAAAATGACCAAACTTGCATTCCAATTTCTACCGTGTTTGTGCAAGCATCATGTCCAAATAACCCTTTTTACTCAGAAAAATTAAAAGACATTCTACATCTGTTCGGATGGGGGGAGAGCAAGACGATTTTTGAACAATTCCCTAGAAACATCACAAAGGTCTTCCTGGACCAATAAAAAAATAGCGATGACTGTCATCTACGGGTATAAGTACATCTATATCTCTAACTAAAAGTACACGCTTATTTCGAGATTAATAAAATGGTCAGGAAACAACAACACAATCAGTCAGACACAGCTGCAGATTTTATTTCTACGGAACCAAGCTGCAGGCATGTGAACTTCACTTTGTAACCTAAACGTCTGACGTTTCGCCGTTTCTCTTCGTTTCTCGGTCTAGCCCTTATGGTGCAGTCTTGACCTTCAACGGTCCGCACTGTAGCAAATTACATTTTACCAGTCTCGATTTTTTTGAAAACAATGCCAAAGGATCTTGTTTAATTTGACGTTCCTTTGTCGAAATATTATATGCCTATAGCAAATGGCTGTAAAACGTTACTTTTAAAACCGACCTGGTCCTAAGGTGCTCCTTCAGTTTTCGAAAATTTTATTTCACATCATGCTGAGGGGTTGCGGCAGGTGATCTAGATGTAGGATACGAGTGGTGGCTTACAGAATACGTCACTTAGTCAAAACTGGTCATTTCGGCTTATCTGCTGCTTGATTATGCTTGCAGCATGACAGTACCTCTTCTTAACTAGCCAATATCTTCTAAACATTTTGCGAAACGGTCTGGATTTGAAATCAGTAAGCATTGCCGAGAAAGGTGCCCAAAGCATTTAGACCCTTTAGAGGCCTTTACGACAGTAAGCTTTGATGGTTCATTTTAAGTGACTGTAGTTGCCCGATTGTCACGGCTATGGATTAAAGAATTCCAGAGGGTGAGTGTCAATTATTGTTTCAATCCCTAAAAAGCGCGTCATCCGTCCTTTCAATATTTGGTTTGCCCGAAAGTGGCTCTGGTATTTCTCTGGCCCAAGTTTTCATGTATCCACAATTTTTTTACTCTAGACACAAATTCACAGTAGGGTATACAAAAGGACATGCTGTATGGCGATTAGGTCTTAACCAGTTAATTCGATTTCTCCAACAAAAGTAATTGTACAATATTTAATTTATTGGACCGAATCTAACCATTTAAAACCTTGCATGTTAAGGGACATTCAAATCGAATGACTAGGGGAAATTAAGGGCTACTCACGGAGGATGTTTTCGAATAACTAAAGGATCTCTAAGAGTTAAGCAAAACTGAACGTCAAACCCGAAAATGTATACATCTTCTCAGTCTTCTGAGCCCTCCAAAAAGCTATTTTTGTACTTAAGTTCACACTGGTATATTATCAGGAAAAGGATAGTGACATCTGCAGTATTTATGTTTATTGCCCTTTTTAAAAATTTGATCAGGGTTAAGGCAAAATAAAGGGAAACATGCATAGATAAATGTTTAGGAGAATTCCAAAGAGCCAAAGGGCTATGAAGAGAAATGTATATAATTTACATTTAAATACAAAACATTTTATGTAGCGTGTGTGTGCATTTGCTGAAGACTTCGATTGAATGTCTCGACAATTCTTGGTTATTATAAGGGATTTTGAAAAGGCGCACTCCGATTCAGTAATCACTTTGCGAATCATACACGCCTTCCAAACCCTCCATTTCATTGCCTTCTGCCTTCTCACTCTCTCTGTCTGTGTGGATACCAACGAGTAGCTCGTATAAGATGGCCCCAATCGCTGCGCCAATTATAGGTGCTATTAACGGGACCCAGAAGTAGTAGTCATCAATTCGAAAAGCCTCCGGACCCCAGTCTAAAATTTTAAAAAATGTTACTTAGTATATATATATATGTAGGCCATTTGTATGAAAACGCCCTGAGGCCATAAGATAACTAGGAGAGATACATTTCGCCTTCCGTTTAAATTCATTCACTTTCCGATAGATGGCTTTATCCAGTTTACGGGAGTGCGTTTTTTTACAATTTTCCACAAACAAATGCTCCTTTTATGAAGATCAACTATCTTAACATTAACCCTAAAGTACAGACGTGTTTTCTGAAAGTGAGCAAGCTTGGCCAATAACTGCCGTAGAATATTTGTCATCAAAATAATGCGCAATCGTAAGTTCTTTCTCGTCTTCACACAACTACTACGTTCGCGTCCAGAAATCCCCTTTGACTAACCAGAAGAGATAAGCTATGCCATCGCTACCCGATCCCATCTTATTGAGCCCCAATTTCAAAATGTACGGCTATTCGCGGCACAAACAATCTTTTATGGACGGGAAAGACCTTCAAAGCAAAAGTCATTTCGGTGAAATGCGTCATTAGTATCATGCTTTATGGTAAGATCATGAGACATGAATGACATAAAACAATGTAATATGATTTCTGTGAGTAAGTGGAGCATTAACGACCGCTAAAATCTCTCACCAGGTTCTCTAAGGCCTTTATTGTCGTTGAATGTTCTGACCAAATTTGTCACTAGTGTGACGCGTTACATTAGTTGAGAACAACTGTTCTAGAAGATGGCATACATACTCGTCGTTCAATGGGTTTCCAAGTTCGTGTGCGACAGGTTTTAGAGATTATTTTAGGGTACGCCTGAGTTGCTTACAGAATGAAGCAGTCCACGAGGTATTGGTCAAAATCTAAAATTCTTCTATCAATGGAGAGAATTGTTCAACCGGGCCTCCATAAAGCATGCTTATGAGTTGGCTATTACGCATTAGCCTTCCATTATTCGGTTAAGTATATTTCCGGCCATGTCCTACTGTCACAATAAGACAAATCCGTCTGCTGAACTGATGAGCTTGCTTGCTCTCGAATTCGTATGATTAAGTGAATTTATCCTATCCCATAAAGCTCATGTGCAAAATTGTCGTTGATTTTCTCCGTGTTGCGAAGTAAGTTTGTAAAATTGTTCCCTTCGGGAAGGCATCAACTGCACACTAATTTATGCAAATCCTATAATGAGCACTGTACTTGTTCGTTATGATTTTTAATTTATCTGCTACTATTTATATCCCAAAAGTTTCTTATTGCCCATGAAGTGCTTTAAGAGCAAAACACCACATTAGGCCTTGCACTCGACATCTGCGAATATTTTCATATAAAGCAACAACTATAATACTAACAGTCTCCCGACTATCCTCCTGTTTGCACGCCTGTCAAAACCAAATTGCTGCTTTCCTTCAAGTTCCAAATTTAGAGACACAGCTGCCTGCAAAATGAATGTGAGAAATAGGATTGAGTTTGTATATGCATCGACAATTACAAATACGGACGCACGCTAAGGTTACTTTTAACCGTAATTTTAGTATCCTATCCCACGGGACTCTACTTCCAGCTCCGTTTCTGCTTACCGAGTGTTTCATTTTTGCCTAATTAAATATTTCCATTCGAAAAAATTTAAATATTTCAAAATTTAACAAAAACTTACAAGTTGAAAGGAGCAACAGACGAGGACCAAAGTCTCGAGCTGGGTTCAGAGCTGAACTAGCGTTTGCTGTGTAGGTGCCGACAGCCAGGAACACCACCATTCCCACCACGGCAGGCGTAGTGAAGGGGGACTTCTTAACCAGTCTATCTTCAGTGATGGCATAAATGCCAAATACGAGGATGGCGGTTGTAACGATCTGGTCTACCACCGCCGTTCCAACACTTGAGCCCTTATTGGCCACAAAAATGCCACCCGTACTGTTCGTCAAGAATTGTCCACCATCTTCGTTTTTCGCATATTCACATATTTTTGCGTTATATACAGCCAGTACTAGGCCAGCTCCCAAGTAGGCTCCAAGGAATTCAAGTAGTATGTATACAGGCAGCAGAGACCATCGCAAAGCGCCGATGATTGTGTTGGAAACGGCGACGGCCGGATTCAGAATGGCTGGACAGGCCTTTCCGGTGACTACAATGCTTACTGTCACGGCAGCACCCCAACCGAGACTGACAGTGAGAAACTGATTCAGTTTACTTGAGCCGAGGAATTTCTGAGCCACAGATCCGTCGCCATAAAAGATGAGCAGAAGAGTCCCGAGAGTTTCAGCTATTAGCTGCGTGATAACTGTATGTTTTGTTAGACGAATCTTGTCCGCAGTCCGGTGTATAAACGAGCAGTAGCGATCGTGGAGGTCTTGAAGAGGAGCCATGCCTGTTGCACAAATGCCTGAATGGTCGTTTTGTATTAAGTTTATATCCAGCGTTGCGTGCGCTTTTAACGGGTGTGTCTGCGTTGGCTGCAAATATTTTTCCGCCTCGTATGTTTGGCTCCGCTTTAGGAACACGTGAGCACGAAATATTGAACCCGAGTCTGCGTGACACTAGAGTAGCCCAACTACTCCACCCAGGATGAATCAGTGTTTTGCTTCTCTAGCGTACTTACCGCTGAAACGTTTAACCGTTATGCGACTTTAACGTGGTCACAATTTGGTTGCGGCGGGCTGAATGTAGATATCTAGAGATGTCTCACCAATACAGCTTATGTCTGAAATAAGTGACATCAGGCGAAAAATGTTATGATAATCCTGAATAAAGTTGCTTCAAAATAAATCAAAATATAAACATCGTCAAAAACAGAGGAGTGTTTTAGCAACAGACAATTATCTAAGTTGAGATGTGTGATTCTCAACCGCTGTCGGCTAAAAAACAATAGGTAACATTCCTGCATTTGATTGTTTTCTATTTTTCTAGACGACTAACGACATTATAAGTCATTAAGTGCATCCTCCTAATAATCCTTGGATAACTGATTTGTAGTCAGAGGTAATGGATTCCCCATATAATTATCGTAACGAGGTCTCACGTGTGCGTTAACTAGTCAAATTTAGACTCCATAATTTGTGTAAATTTTGCTCTGACTTATGGCGCCTAATTTGCCAACCGCGGCAGTATTCTAATATTAATGGAGAACACAGTCTAAATCTCAAATATATGGCTATAATTTTAAACAACTTACGAGAGGCTGACATGTATAAGATATTAATTTTTCATAAGAACGGGTTTTCTGAGAGACTAACCTGTACAATCCAAATAAGAGAGAGAGGCAGTATGCGTTATTTTCACCGGAAAGGCCTGTCCAGCCATCCTGAATCCAGCCGTTGCCGTTTCCAACACAATCATCGGCGCTTTGCGATGGTCTCTGCTGCCTGTATACATACTGCTTGAATTCCTTGGAGCCTACTTGGGAGCTGGCCTAGTACTGGCTGTATATAACGCAAAAATATGTGAATATGCGAAGAACAACGATAGTGGACAATTCTTGACGAACACTACTTGTGGCCTTTTTGTAGCCAATAAGGGCTCAAGTGTTGGAACGGCGGTGGTAGACCAGATCGTTACAACCGCCATCCTCGTAGTTGGAATTTCTGTCATCACTAAAGACAGACTGGGCAAGCTTTCTCATTTACGGAAAACGCGTCTGTACATTTCGCGTTAATTTTAACGTAGCTGATCTTCATAAAGGAAGCATTTGTTTGTGGAAAATTGTAAAAAAGACGCACTCCCGTAAACTGGATAAAGCCGTCTATCGAAGAGTGGATGAATTTAAGCGGAAGGCGAAATGTATCTCTCCTAGTTATCTTATGGCCTCAGGGCGTTTTCATACAAATGGCCTACATATATATATATATACTGAGCAACATTTTTTTAAATTTTAGACTGGGGTTCGGAGGCTTTTCGACTTGATGACTACTACTTCTGGGTCCCGTTAATAGCACCTATAATTGGCGCAGCGATTGGGGCCATCTTATACGAGCTACTCGTCGGTATCCACACAGACAGAGAGAGTGAGAAGGCAGAAGACAATGAACTGGAGGGTTTGGAAGGCGCATATGAATCACAAAGTGATTACTGAATCGGCGTGCGCCTTTTCAAAAGCCCTCATAATAACCAAGAATTTTCGAGCATTCAATCGAAGTCTTCAGCAAATGCGCACACACGCTGCATAAAATGTTTTGTATTTAAATGTAAATGATATACATTTCTCTCCATAGCCCTTTGGCTCTTTGGAATTCTCCTAAAACATTTTTGGCTAGATCACAGTTGGTAGCCAGGCCCCGTATTACAGGTGGCCGGGGGGTTTGTTTACTGGGGATATTTAGTGCTGCTCCATAATTACATCTGACTCATTTGGCTTCCGTTTTACGTTTGAGGTTAGGATTAGGGTACCAGTTAATAGTTTCTGATTTTCGGATAAGGGTTATGTCTTTAGGCTTAGCTTTTTAGGTTGCCGTTAGGGTTTGAGCGTACGATTAGGGTTCAGTATTACGGTTAGGTTTTTCAGTCACGGCTATGTCTAAGGGTTGCGGTTATGTTGACGATTTCGGTTAGGGTTAGGGTTGCCGTTAGGGTTAACTGTCAACGTTTAGGGTTGAGGTTGGGGTTAAGGTTAGCGTTAAGATTATAATTAGCTTTAGGGTTGTCGTCCGCTTCCCCATTCATGGGTACCAACTGCGATCTAGCCCATTTATCTATACCTGTTTACCTTTATTGTGCCTTAAATTGGAACCCTGATCAAATTTTTTAAACGGGCAATAAACATAAATACTGCAGATGTCACCATCCTTTTCCTGATAATATACCAGTGTGAACTACAGCACAAAAATAGCTTTTTGGAGGGCTCAGAAGACTGAGAAGATGTATACATTTTCGGGGTTGACTTTCAGTTTTGCTTAACCCTTAGTGATCCTTTAGTTATTCGAAAACATCCTCCGTGAGTAGACATACATTTGCCTTAGTCATTCGGTTTGAATGGTCCTTAACACGGCAAGGTTTGGAATGATTAAATTCTGTCCAATAAATTAAATAGTGCACAATTACTTTTGTTTGAGAAATGGAATAAACGGATTAAGACCTAATCGCCATACAGCATGTCCTTGTAAATACCCTACTGTTAATTTTTGTTTAGAGCTAAACGATTGTGGATACATGAAAGCTTGGCTCAGAGAAATACCAGAGCCACTTTCGGGCAAACCAAATTTAGAAGGACAACAAAAGCATTTTAAAAGTGATTACCTAGACTTAAAGGTGTTACTTTGATCTTCCGAAAGGACGGATGACGCGCTTTTTATGGATTGGAACAATAATTGACCTTCACCCTCTGGAATTCTTTAGCCCATCGCCGTGACAATCGGGTAATGGTAGTCACTTAACATGAACCATCAGCGTGTACTTTTGGTTAGAGATACACATGCGCATATGAGTATTTGAGACAGCGGATGTACTCTTCTCGTAGATGACAGCGATCATTATTTTATTGGTCCAGGATGACCTACTTGTGATGTTCCTAGGGAATGCATCAAAAATGGTCTTGCTCTCCCCCCGTTCGAACAGTGGTAGAATGTTTTTATTAATTTGTCGGATAAATAAGGGTTATTTGGACATGATGCTTATGCAAAAACGGTAGAAATTGGAATACAAGTTTGGTCATTTTATTCTATTCTTAGCGTAAAATGTGAATGGCTACTGCGTAAAAGAGGTCCGCGTTAACCTTGAAAAGCGTCATTTTAATAAATCTGATCAGTTTCTTTGTGCTGGCTACTTTTGGTTCATTGTTTTTATAAAAATGTAAAATAAGTCAAGTCGTATATGTCTGCTTTTTTAGATTTCAATCACCGTCCTGTGATCTAGAATCCACATCTCCTCTCTGCATTATCCTATCGAAGTTTGAAACACGGTCGATGCAATAAATCTCTTGCGCAACCCATTTTAGGTCAAGCAGTAATAGACTGTAAATGTGCCATTAACGAGGTTAGATCGTAAAAGTACCCCAATACCTGTCGTTTCATGTGATAATATGACTGACGTTTTCGTTAATAAAGTACAGTTTGGAGATGTGAGGTCGCTTTAGTTTCGCTCTCAGTCAGTTGGCCCTTTTACCTGGATTCCGCTTATGGGCTATGTTAATGTTATCTATATTCTAGTTCTAGGCTGAGGACAACGTTTGGGCCCTTCAGTTGACGGTGTCAGCTCCCAATTAGGCTTCTGGACTCACCAGTAATACCTGCTATATTACCTCGAATAATAAGCGCTCTGGTTTGGGTTCGAATAACCGATGGGCCACAGTGCGCGATAGGATACAGTTTAATAGATCAAATGCTGAAACATAATCAAAGGCATTTGGGAGGCCTAATGTACATTGAATGAGAACTCACGTTTTAAATACCAGCCACTGTCTCATCGGTGAAAACTAATCAAATGCAGCAGTAAGGAAATGGTGTGCAACAAATTTATCGCCATAAAATCACATTTGCCCCCTTTAGGTGTACGTTAGACCACCTGTATGCGGCAGTGGAGTTGGTAAGGAAAGCTTTTCCGGTATTCAATTTCGGTGCAACTCCACAATCAGCCTTGGGTGCCAACTTTCGGTTTCTCCTACGTCATCGTTGTGCGTGTCATGTGTTCCGTCATGTTTCACACCCTCGCCTTCCAAATTCTCAAAAGAATAAATTTGTAACCTGACTCGGGCTTGTCTAACCAATCTCCAAAAGACCGTTTTGTCAGCAGTCTAGACATGCGTTTCGACTTATTCGTCATGCTGCTCGTCAAAAGTGCAGACACGAGTTTCGCCAATTTTAAGTGGTTGCATGACGCCGTTGCAATGACTTCACCCCATCAATTCCTGCCCTGCGGTTTCTCCAATTTTTTCCATTCTAGCCCTTTTAATTTCGTCCGAAATCGTTGCTCGAAATTGAATTAAAGTCCTCGAGACAGTCGTTCTCACAGGTTGAGCCCTCACCTGGGTCCAACTTCACACATTTCACTAGAACTTTCGCACAATATTTACAATTTGCTAAGAGAGTCAGCAGTATTTCAGTATATATAATAATAAGAATATATCCCGCTGCCGGCACAGGAACAAGCTCAGGCTATTTTTCATAGCACAGACATTGCATGTGAAAGGTAGCATCGGATTAGTTAAAGGGTGGATTGTTATAAATCCCGGTGCTATGTGTCACCAGTTGTTATGCTTTGTTTGTGTACGGGACTGTGGAGGTGCTCTGTGAGAGGATCACTCTTGTAGAAATGAGATGTCGGCCATGAGCCTGGTGCACGTGGTTCTTGCTCGGTGCGGCTCTTACTCGACACTTAGATCGGTGAAGATTAACGGTTGAGCACCGGAACACTTCGTTTATTGTCCTGAGCTTTCAGACTTGTGCAGGAGTCCACCGTCAGAGGTAGTAGCAGCAACAGAACAAGCGTGGGCATTCATATGTCGCTGCCTACGCAATCGCCACCAGAGGGCTCGGACACCAACACCGCTGACGATATGGCATTCTCTGCAATACATCCAGGACGTGTCAGAAGCGACCGAGCTCATTGCTGCGGAGTTAGGTGTTGGAATTGCACTCCGCTCCAAAGTCACCATGCGCAATATGGTTATGAAAATTAAAGACCGGTTAAAGCCTGAAGAGCAATCAGAAGTAGTGTATCGCATTCCGTGTCAAAATTGTCCCTGTAACTTCACAGAGCGGACTGGACGCATGCTCAAATCGCGCATACACGTACAAAAGCTGGCTGTGCGAAGAAGCGACCCATTATCACAAGTGGCCGCCCACATCTACGAAATGTGTCACGAGTTTAACTTCGTAGTCACCAAAATAGTTGCCCACGCCGGAAGCAAAACATGCCGAGAATTGATTGAAGCCTGTGCCTCGGGTGAGAACTCAGTCAATCGATTTATCGATCTGGCGCCAGAGGACAGAGCCCTGCGTAGTCACCTCCAGTCTTCCACCGTCGGTCGATGATTGCCCTACATGCCCTATATCTGTGGCTTGTTCTGTTGCTGCGACTACCTCTAATGATGGACTCATGCACGAGTCAGAAAGCCCAGGACAATAAACGAAGTGTTCCGGTGCTCGATCCTTCTTCATTTATGCATACACCTGGAACTCAAAATGTCGCCTTCATTCGTGACACACAGATCTTATATGTATCTTCATGAAGCCCTGCTCATCATAGAGGCAACAACCGAGGAACCGATTCGACCGGCGTGCTAGGCCGGAGGAGGGTATTTGGAGTAGGTGCGTGTCTGCAGTCCGGTATTTCCTCCATTTTAACCCAAAAATCCAACGGAGTGAGAGACAGAGATCCTGTAGTGTCACAGTCTTTTGCTGACAAACAATTTTTCTTTTGTATCCTCTTTTAGAAGAAGACGATGCGGATGCACCCTCTTTCGCGTAAATATCAGCTACTGTACTACGTTCTCGTTTGGGGCGGGTAGGGTGGGGTGATCAGCATGGCGTGCTAATGACGAGGCCGATGTATGGTGAGAAATCGATCGCCGCGAACGACGGCGTTCAG
This sequence comes from Spirometra erinaceieuropaei, assembly GCA_902702965.1. Taxonomy (NCBI): domain Eukaryota; kingdom Metazoa; phylum Platyhelminthes; class Cestoda; order Diphyllobothriidea; family Diphyllobothriidae; genus Spirometra; species Spirometra erinaceieuropaei. The sequence continues at coordinate 118,983 of CACRXP010000850.1, read as the reverse complement.
CGTGTGACCCAGGGAGTGAGCACAGCACCGGTGCCTTGCGAGTGAATTAGTCAATAGCGAGGCAGACTTGCGCAGCACCTACCGCTTTCTCCCACCAGACTCCGGTGACAAGACAGTGTCAAGACAGCCGGAGCTGGCCTCGAGCGCAGTGTCAAGCAGCCTGCCACCGCGTGCCACGCACGACCTGCCTAGGCACAATGCGTTAGCTTTTCACAGAATGTGGGAGCGGCCTGAATCCCTCGTCTGTGAGAATGACAACGAGGTCATATTAGGAGGGAGGGGGAGCGGAACTGTTTTCTCTGACTCAAATTCCTCTAGTCAGTCGCTCCAAATAAACCTGCATTACTGAACGCAAAAATTGAATTATTCAGTCAGCTGGCATCTCTCCAAGCCACGATATTTTAGCGCATCGTGGTAGAGTCAAGGCGTGTCAGATCAATAACAGAAAGAAATATGCTGATGTGAAGTGGACATAGGTTCTGCAGTGTCGACCTCACTCACTTTCCTTTCTTCTACGCACCAGTCTCTTGCGCGAGCCGATTTGTCATCTGACGCTGGGATAAGGAGGAGTGGCTGAAAAGCTGGGACATTCTGTCTACGCATGCCATGCAGGGTTTGACCAGGCAATAGGTTGCGCCGAAGAACATGTTTCCCCTCTAATGTAAGGGGCGCATGTTCGGTTCGTGTGCGGAGTTATTGTGAGGAAGGTTTCGCTCTAAAGCGGTCCAAATGATAGACGCGATGTCCAACTCAGGGGCAAGTTCGGAATCTGGCAGGCGTTATCAAGAATGCGCAGCCATAAAAAATGCTAGGATTGGGGGTGTAGTGGCAGGTTCAATTGCGGGTTTACTCCGTGCCGGTTGGGATCCCTGCCATGCGTTTATTTTTATTGTGACATAAAAATCTGGTCAGTGTATGTTGCGGACCAGGAGGTGTGGTGATAGGCTTAGACGCTGGTTTACGCTGTGCCAGTCAACTGCGTTCTCTCTCATTTCCGGTCTTCATGACTGTGCCTTGACACCGGGTCTAGGTGGGTTAGGAGGAGGAGGGAAGGTGGTAGATACTGTGCAAGTCTACTACTATGAACTAACGCGCGCGCGAGTTGCCGTCTGTGTTCTCCGCCTGTTGGGGAGCACACGAGGGAAAGCGTTTAAATGCATGGTCAAACTGTCATGAGGCGGGTTGATGTGTGATATATCGGCTGTTGGGGCAAGGTTTTGTGGTGGCGTTATTTCTGCGGTTTCTCGCGACACGTGGCCGAATAGGTCCATTCAGTGACAGAATATCCTTGAGCAGTGTAAACAAGTGAAGTGGCCACGAATTGGGGCTCCTGACATTTCTAAGCTTGTCTTAGTTTGATGGGTTTGCAAATGCCCGATACTTGTGGAAAGTGTGCGGTGGCAGTCTGGACGGGAGTCTTCTGTGGCTAGTGAGGCGGCAGTGTAGCGATACTGCTAGTGATTGTGACGTCGCTGGTGGCGCAGTTGTTGTTCCTTTTGGGGGGGGAGTCTTTCGAAGTTTCTTTGTGATTCCACTGTACAAATGTGGGCGTCATGGATACCCATTTGGTCAACAAAATCCATCCGGTGTCAGAATGTTTGTAGGCATCGTAAACGAAAAAAGCGTGTTTGACGGGTATTTTTGGGCCTACAGGTGCAGTTTCGCTGACTGTGTACGACTGATTCGCGAGCGAATTGCCAGGCCTATGCGTGGTAAGACAGTGCGGTCGTGGTCTTGGCATGTAGGAATTAAGTCCAACTTCTTGATGGCAGAGTCAATTGAGGTGGTATTTTGCTGATCGATGGGAATGTCTCTATTGACGCTCTTAGTGGTGTCGATAATGGCTTCGCGTTGTGAGATGAGAAGAGGGTTGGTCGTGTTGACACCGGAGTGGGCTCCCAATGTCCAACGAGACCCATCCGTGCCCGAGATGTCTGCCAATAGCGTGATGGCGATGACAGATTTTGGCTGCTGTCGTCATCACTCCGTAACTCTTAAGTCTTGCATGCCTCTCACTTTGTCTTGACATTAGGTATTTTCGAGCTTTGAAGACGTCCGAGCCTGTTTTTACGATGTTGCGCCGTGCCTGTGTATCTGGAGGGAGGTCTTTTCGTTTCTTGGTGTTTATTTGTCTATGCGTAGCAAGGTTTTTATGGCGTCTTTGTAGTGGCACTACTGTCTGCCTTGTCTGCAATCACTCACTCTAACTTCGGCATGGAATACCCGCCTGGGCAGACTTTTGCTGTCTATTCTTACAGCTGTCGTGAGATTTGGTTTTTTCGAGCTTCAAAGACGTCCGAGCGTGTTTTTTTACGATATTATTCCATGCCTGTGGGTCTTGAGGAAGGTCTTTTCGGTTCTTGGTGTTTCTTTTTGTATGCTTAGTAGGGTTTTTATGGTGTCTTTGTAGTGGCACTCTTGTCTCTGATCACTGACTTTAACTTCGTCATGGAATACCCGCCTGGGCAGATTTTTGCTGTCTATGCCCACAGCGCGGACGCTCCATTGCTGCCCTGTCCGCCTCAGCATGGTATGGATACGGGAGACACCAGTTCTCTTCAGCATCTCAGTGTTTGGGTTCCTTTCTTTTGCCTTTGTCTTCAGTATTCTTTGGAGGCATCTGGTTGGCTTCTGAGGTCCGAATTATAGTTTCATCGTTTATCTTGATGTTTCTTGACATCCTACTTCCAAGATACGCGGTGTTCTCCACCTTTGTAAGATGAGTTTTATTAACATTGATACGAGATATGGTGTAATCAGCACTTTGTGCCGGTTGCGTATGAGCACTCTTTTCCCGCGTTAATCGCCAGGCTGGAGGCGGAGCAACCGAAGGCGAAGAGATCCTCAACCCGATGCGTTTGCTCTCCCGTTGCAATGTTTAAAGCGCAGTCAATTACGAACAGTAGATCGCAAACTTTGACCTTGTGTACCTTTGAAAATTTATTTAGACCATCGATAATGAGCAGTTTTCTGTGGGTTCGGTAGTTGGTGTCTATCTCCGCTCGTTCGTAACGATAGCGTCCATCAACAAGACGGAGACCATGAGAGTGAATAGGGTGAGAACCAGTACATGGGGCTGCCCAAGCAAATTTTTGTCGTGACTTCTTTGGAGATAGTGCCGTTGTCCTCGAGATGAGCCATAAACCTGCCGTGAAGCCGCATTACCATTTGCGTTAATTGCTCAAAACACACGAATTTTACTACGATTTTATGAATCTATCATGATTCATTGCGTCGATTGCCGTTGCCAGATCGACAACGTTGGTGTACAGTAGGTGGGCTAACTCATGCGATGTCAACCGAAATTCCGAAATGCGTTTTCATTACAAAAGGATCAATTAAATAGGGTTGTAAATCTATAATAGAATATATAATATAATATTATGACGGATGGGCGCTCACCGATCAGGTTACAGAACATGCTCGTTCTGTTGTGCCTTGGGGCTCATACTTAAGCCCTCGCAGGCAGTCGCACACCGACTATTGATATATGTTGATAATGTGATACCGACAAAGACAAGGGAGACTGGAATGGCCATTTCTGGCTCATTAGCCGTCATCAGCCATTCCGGTCTCCCTTGTCTTTGTCGGTATCACCTTATCAACATATATCACTAGTCGCTGTGCGACTGCCTACGAGGGTTTAAGTATGAGCCCCAAGGCACAACAGAACGAGCATGTTCTGTAACCTGATCGGTGAGCGCCCATCCGTCATAATTGATATTCCCGATCACAACCGACAGGACAACGGGCCCGTGGCTCAATGGTAGAGCGTCAAACTCCATGACCAAAGATCCCGGGTTCGAATCTCAAGTGCTCCACGCTTGGGGTTTGGTATGACTGGCTGATGACGGCTAATAAACCAGAAATGGCCATTCCGGTCTGCCTTGTCTTTGTCGGTATTACCTTATCATAATATAATATTTCAGTCACCTCAGGACGCTGACGTTCGAACGAACTTCCTTCCGGCTGCAGGCCAAAACCGCACTCTGTAAAAAAGGACTTCTTATGTAGCATAAATTTTTCTCATTGATTTTCGATGCCCCTAAAAGCCCAATTATATTTAATGAAAAACATGCATAAACATATTCACTCTTCTAAATACCGTGGAATGGCAGTTCATAAATTGTCATGTCTCTGCACTTATTAATGTGGCTTGTAAAGTTAACAATATGGATCAAATCCACTGCTAAATTTTACGAAACTTTTATGGTCCTCCTTTATTACCGCAGAGAAATGTGTGGTTTTCCGTATGCGGAAAATATACGGCTTGTAATTTCGAAACCCTGAATCCAAGTGTAACGGTAGAGCGAGATCAAAATTATTCAGAAATTGAAAAAGTTTTCGAAAACCGGATTATACTCTTTCTTTAAGTATAAGATTGGCAGAAGACGTAATTGTCTACCGAATGAATCCCAGAGTGAATATTTTTATGCGTGATTTAGATGAAATATAATTGGACATTTAGGGGCATCGAAAAGTAACCAGAAAAATTCGTCATACTTATGTAGTCCTTTTTTACAGAGTGTGGTTTTTGCATGCAGCCGGAAAGATGTTCTTTCGAAAGCCGACCTCCTGAAGTAACCGAAATATTATAGAATTCTGTTGCAGGTTGACTAGTTTTACAACCCTACTTAATTCATCTTTTCGAAACTAAAACGCATTTTGGAATTTCGGTTGACATTTCATGAGTTAGCCCACCTATTGTAAGTGCTGGTCTTGAGCTTCTGACACTTGTCTAGCGGTTGGCTGCCCGAAAAGATCATGTCTGTGGTTTCGCGGTGTTTCCACAATCCGCGTTTCACTTCTAAAGAAGTCTTTGCTTGGATACGCGCTCAGGCGACTGAGTAGGTCAATGGTGAGGATTTCTCCTGAGATGTTGAGAAAGGAGGTTTTTCAAAAGGGGTCGGGAGTGCAGGCACATGGCAACCGCATACTGCAACACCTGGCCTGCCACGCATTTATCGCACCACGCGTAACCTTCTCCAATGCATTCGGAAGCTGCCAATGTTGACAAGCATGCAGTTCTATAGCAACCACTTTATAAAAATACTGTAACACTTGTGTGACCCAGTACCCTTATTTGATTTCGACTCTGCTGATAGAATCGAGTGAGAGTCATCAGCCCAATAAGGCTCTAGGGTCCATGCCTCCTTCTTCGCGACTCCTCCCTGCAACTCGCCTTTTCGCTGCAATCGGCAAAGGACTGACGAGTCATCCCAGGCGACTGCCAAATTCCATAATGGGTGACGACTTTTGCCTGGGGGGAAAGCCTCCCGAATCACC
>CACRXP010000850.1:78721-113463 GCA_902702965.1 Spirometra erinaceieuropaei | reverse complement strand
TACCCCTTTCGCCTTTATGTTACATTATTAGATTTATGAATTCTCCTTACTAAAACTGCAAGCAAAAAGTTTTGCAATTTAACTATTTTCCCTTATATCTGTACCCTCTAAATGGAGTTTTCAGGGCTTCTGTCGTTTACTCCAAATATACTGATTGACTGACTGATTATATTGCCGCACATTCCTATAATATTTCGGACTCGGCAGGATGTCGGCTTTTAAATTAACCGTTTTTCAATCTCCCGTAGAAACAGTGCTTGGAGAAATATGAGTACTTAAGAAGCATGCATTTTTTACAGTGATTTTCGATAGTCATATAAATTTAGATATATTTTATAAGAAACATGAGCAAAAATACTCTTTCTTCCACTCTTTTGATAGAAAATCACGCCAAATTCATAGTTTATACTCGAAGAAAGAGTATAATTAGGTTGTCAAAAAGTTTCCAATTATGATATTTTTTTAAGGCCGTGCAACGTCTATCCATACAGCGTTTTACCTGTGCGTTTACCACTGCTCCTCGTCAAATGTACAACATAGTTCGCATCCATTGTCAAACTTTTATGAACTCAATATGACATCTTCTTAAAGGCATGGAAGAATATATGATTCTCCTTACGCGGAACGCATGCAGCTTGCAGACTGAAATCGCTAGGCGCTAATGTAACCGCAGACCAGGCTCTAAATTATTCGGCAATTAGAGAAATTTTAAAATCAAATTATACTTTTTTGAGCCTAAAATAGGGAGATGACGTGACTCTTTATCAATGGACTGAGTTTATAAGACCATCGAAAATCTATGAGAAAAATGCATGCTTCCTAAGTAGTCATTTTTTTACCAAGTTCGGTTTCTACATGGGAGGAAACAGTAGTGTATTCAAAAGCTGACATCCTGCCGAGTCCGAAATATTATAGGATTATGCCGCAATATAATCAGTATTACAGCCACGACCAAGTAATCCTTCCCAATCGAAAACGCATTTCACAATTTTGACCGACAATTCGTGAGATCGGTCACTCATTGAAGATTCAGCTGATCGCTGATTAGATTTCAACAACCGCCTGAATCTTCGTAGAGGACAAGGGCCTTTTGCGGAAGCAACTGCTACTATCGGACGCAATGGAGACGACTACGGATTGTGATCCACTGCGCTATTCTGAGCGTCCTCAGAACAAGGACTTGTTTGGCAACAACGGTGAGGAAATCTGTAATGCGTTGTCCAAGAAGAATGGACAACACATCGCCTATACCAACCACAGGAATTATGTCAACATGTCAATTAACATTACGCATTAACGGCCTTGTCATTTTTCGTCTGCGGCGAGTGTACGGGTACCGGATCGATACCGAGGCGGGCCTGATGAACGCGTAGGTGCATCAATTTTTCGAGATGTGAAAAGGAGGTCTGCGGGAGGTTCCATTGCATGTCGGTTGTTTAGGTGCGAAAATAGATGCTGCATCGTTGTATAATGACGAAGATGTCGACAGAGGGCTTGTACATAGTAGGCGGAAGTGTTGCACGAGAGACGTGGGAGTTTGAATAACTAGCGGCGGATGCAGTGTCGGTAAGCCGCCTGGACAAACTCTTCGTAACAAGTGATATCCACATCTATTTTAAATGATGGTTGATGTGTCGCCAGCTATTTTATTGTCAAATCTCGGGATGGACGACGCCGTCCATGAAGTGCTCCAAAATGTGGATTCCGAGATTGCCTGACCAGGACATCCAGATATCGCTGGTGGCCCACCACTGATTTCGACGGGTGCTGTCGACATTCGCTAAGAGCTGACTAGATAATCCATAACATTAACGACCGGTCTAACTATAGCTAAAGACAATCGAAGACTGCAGTCGGAGTAAGATGGCTGTCACATCAGCTGTTATAGCGAATGTGAAGACCATATTGTCCAACCGGCCTGGGATAGCAGGCAATCGGACCTTCTCGTTGACAACAAAGCGGCAAAGCTTGGAGAGTCCAGAGATGCTATCCTCATCAGATGAGGAACGCAGAATTTGTTGAAAGAAGCGATCCCTCGATAAGAAAGGAGACAGAACATAAATGGAGCAAAGGATTTTCCGCTTTATTCAAGTGCACTTAAACCTGAGCCAATGGACTTTTCGGTTGTCTGACTGACGAGTCTTCAATCCTATTGACTTCCCCTGGTTTATTAAATTATTTCTGTCAGGACTACATATATGCGCTGGTATTTGTGGTTAACATATCTGTGCTCGCCCTAAGGACAAAATACTGGTAATAATGACCTCGAGGACCCGTAAATATGGTCAGAGATGGAAGTCCAGTAACCTCACCGAATAACAGCGCTCGGACGCCATGATGTCCCTAGTAAGCTCAGCTAAATGGTCACTACGTCCTGGCAAAAACTTATTATCTCCTGACCCCAGCTGACTTTCCAGTTCTTCAACTTAGTACCACCCCGTGTTATAGGGTTATGCTGCATGATAATCAGTATAACAACCCCACTTAAGTAACCTTCCAAATCGGAAACGCATTCCACAATTTGGCCAACATTTCATGAGATCGGTCACGCACTGTATGTCCCCTATCTCGTTAGGACCCTGTTATCCTTTCACACGAAAGACGGTAGACACGTCTAAAAAGGCGTCTGCAGGTTGGAGGGCTTACAATTCTAAAACTGGACTGGATTGATTACAGTCGTTTAACCTATTCCACACAATTAGCGAAGGTGGGACAGACTGCTGTACATGCATAATTTCCGCAAAACGGTAGATTAGTGGTCTCTGCCACATGTTGGCATATAAGAGCACCACGAGACAAAGTAGCCGCCAGACACTTCTACGCTACAATTTACGAATGCCTAGGACAGCCAGTGAGGATTGTGCTTTCTTCATATATTAAAGAGAGAAGGGAAATACCTCTGTGTCCAGTTGAATAGTCTTGTAGAGATCGTAATTGTATTCCTGAATGGATGAAGAGGCTGCAGGATGTTGTCTGTATATCTATAACTCTTCCGGATTATGAGGACTCCGTAACCAATGAACCTACTTTGATATCTACTTACGGAGCCAACTTCCGGATTAGTCGGCCTAATCCACTGCATCATATAGTTCATACCTGGACATGGCCTTGGCCTCCTCTCACACAATATCCAATTGAATAGAAAAAAGAACGCCTTAATTCTTTACAATTCTAATATCTGTAATATCATTAAGGTTGTAAATCTCAATAAACTTTTCCTACTAACTCCGGCTTCAGTATTTCCTGCCTTGAGATTTAAGGAAAGGAGATCTGGAGGAGATAATGATAAAGGGATGCATCTGACGACGAGATATATAAGAATAAGGGGGAATTGGAATTTCTGAGTGGGGTTGGGAGCGGATAGCGAGTCTATCCCCGAAAGGGCCTACTCTCTTACGATTATCAGGAATTTGTACATCCTTTGCCTTCGGCTTGTTGGAATTTATGAATTAGCCTACCTCCGTACCTCCGGGTGACAGGTAATTTGCAGGTGGCACGTGCCGGGGGAGGGGCGTGACTGGTGACGACATCGGCGGCCCGGCCGAACCATCGAGCCGGGATATTAATGTGTAGGCAGTGTAAACGACTATGCCGGCTGGATAAATTCCTATTAGCCGTTTTAATAAATGAAAATAACTTAAGGCCGATTAGGGGCAGGCTTCCCTAATAAAAGTGATGATAAAATCATGGGAAACACCAATTTCTCAGAAGTCCCCGTGAGGTCGGAATTGCTGGCACCTAGCAAATCTAACTTTTCGGGTAACGAACAGATATCGACAAAAGTTCTGAATGAGCTGGTCTGGGAACTCTCCTGACAGTTTCCGCACATTTTAGAGTTCTCCATCGATTGGGAGGCGGTGAATATGTACTCCAAAGAGGCTTACTTGCCTGGATGGAGGACTTTTCGGCAAGCTGATCAAATTCTGTGCATAGAAATTACGAAATCACTGCCAGCGCCAGTTGTGAGTGGGATGCCTCGGGGTTCAGTTCTCATGTCCTTACTGTTTCACGCCATGTCAGTTAGTGTATGACAGGCTAGACTGCAGGCGAGTCATGTTTACAGATGACGTCAAAATATGGAAAGCAAGTAAAGGCATTAAGGACGAACAGATCCTTCAGGGTGGATTAAACTGCGTATGAGAGTGGTCTGATAAATGGCTGCTCAAATTTGTCGTGCAGACCTTCGTCACACTGCGAATCATCAGTATGTCCCTAATATAATAAGTTGAACAACATGGCCTCTTGATAAACAGCTTGTCATCTTTGAAACTCTCTTTGCAATGGAGCAGGGGAACGAAGACGTAACCACTGTTCTCTTAGAAACATAACGATCTTTCACAGACAAAGTATACGGGTCTTTATCCGGTCACAAATGGAGTACGATTTTAAGTTTAACGTCCATGACTGAAGTATGCTTTTAAACTGCTGGAAAGGGTCAAAGGTAAAAGACAAAAGCCATGAAGTACTTGATATAGTTTGCATCCAAATGTCGACTCCATGTGCTTAACATATTTTTCCTAGAAAATGCGAGGAAATCTCAAACAGACCTACGGATTGTGAGAAACCGGGACTGAACTCTACGATCCCATGACTTATTTACACTATCTGCAACCAATAAACTGTGTGGAACTTCTTTGAAAACTCGAGGATGATTTTCGCAACTGGATGTTCGAATTACTTTTTCTCTCGACAAGTTGTAGATTCCTGGAGGGGATTCCCCGAGCATGTAATAATGGCATTTAAACATTAACTGGATGTATATTTACTTAGACAGGAAAACTCTGATAATCCATACAAACGCTTTGCTCGTATTTATCAATAACTCAAATTTCTATTATCACACACTGTCCTCAGGATTCTCAGGAAAGTCTGTAGAATATTGCCCATTCCCTCAGTATTTTCCGTACGGTAATTAGGTTACTGAAATTATCGTAGTAGCATGATAATGCTGATATTGCCAATAGAAACGAAGAGACGAGTCCCAGTAAGCAGTCGTGAAGAATGAGACACGATCGCTGGGCCAAGAGCTTTATTCACCTAACCTTTCGGATCCCTGCTCGAACCCATCATCAGATACAAAGGCAGATATGAGTGGTTCATTTACAAGGGGCTGCAGTATTTATAGGATGCAGTCTCCATGCTAACTTGATTACCCCCCTTCACAAGGGATCATTGCACTTGGTGTGATGACTGTTTGTTGGCCGATATTCGCGCCGTTAATTGCTGCAATTTCATCACGTGTGTTGAATGTTGGTGTGGAGACCGTTCAACCTCCTGAACCACCGACCGTATGTCAAGAACGTTTCGGAAGCTGTCGGCCGCCTTCTCGCACTACTTGGGGTTGGAGTTGCACACAGACCGGACGCAACCCTCAGGTGTCAGGTAATGGAACCGAAAGATCCACTACCACTGGTAGAAACGTCTAGAATCATTTATCGGATCTGATGCAGTTGCGGACAAAGCAACTACGTCGGAGAAAGCGGAAGCCAGCCCCGAAGGCAAATGGCCGAACACGCCGCAGCCGTGCGGAGAAAGGACGCCAGCTATCAAGTTGCGGCTCAAGCGACGAGATCCAGCCACACATTCAAATTCAATGAGGCCGAAATTCTCGAAAGAGGTGACAACTGTTTGAGGCGAGAGATGCTTGAGTCATGGTTCACTGGTCCCCAGTCCGTCAACAGATGCAACGACCTTCCCATTCCACACTCGGTGCCGAGGCTTCGCCTAGGCGGAGTAATTGGCCACCTGAGGGACGCACAGGTGAACACTGTTTCCCACGCCAGGGTCGGTGGGTCAGACAATTGAACGGTCATCATACCAGCATTCAACACACGTGATGAAATTGCAACAGTTCCCACTAGTATATCCACTAGTTCCGAGAACATGGGAGATCCCACTATGGAAGATATCGTTTTTCGAGAATCAACGATTTTGGAAGAAATAAAAAGCTTGAAGAAATGTAAATCTCCCGGTTCGGACGAGATCCCAGCAAAGCTGCTTTTCGAGCTTGCCCGAGAGCCGGCCAAACCACTATCCTTTCTGTGCCAGGAATCATTCGATGCTGGATTCCTTCCCACAGACTGGAAGACGGCCCACATTACACCCCTTTACAAAAGTGGTGGTCGTGCTCTTGCAACAAACTACAGACCCGTCAGTCTGACACGAATCTGCTGCAAAGTGATTGAGAAAATCATCAAAAAGGAGTTGATGACTTATCTCGAAAGTCACAATCTCTTGTCCAATGCACAATATGGTTTCCGTAGGGGAAGATCATGTGTAACGAACTTGCTCTATACAATGCAAAGTTGGACAAGACGACTGGACGCAAAGCACACTGTGCACGTGGCCTATATTGATTTCCGGAAGGCGTTCGACAGTGTCCCGCACCAGCGTTTCCTGCACAAGTTGAGAATAATGGCCATCGGCGGCAAACTTCTCAAATGGATCGAGAATTTCCTCGTCGGCCGTTCCCAAATTGTCTGCGTAGAAAGACAGCAATCAAGGCGCACATTCATAGAGAGTGGAGTTCCACGAGGCTCGGTGCTCGGACCAACCCTCTTTCTCTTGTTCATCAATGATTGTGTAGATGGGTTGGACTGTGATAGTGCCATGTTTGTGGATGACATAAAAATCTGGAAAGTTATCCAGAATGCTACCGATGAGACCAACTTCCAAGAAAATCTTTGTCGATTGGACGAGTGGTCCCGCAGATGTCTCTTGTCCTTCAATTTGACCGAATATACCATACTGCGCCTCGGAAAGCAGACCTCTAATACGCGGCAATACCATCAGAACGGAAAACCACTTCGAGAAGCAGAAACGCAGAAAGATCTCGGAGTCTGGGTTGCAGACAGCCTTAAGCCTTCTACGCAATGTTGTAAGGCGGCCAAGGCCGCAACTTCAATGCTATATGCCATCAAGCGGGCATTCGTAGTTTTCGATGAAGACTGCTTCTCCTAAGTTTTCGGCAAGTTTGTAAGGCCGCACCTCCAATATGCAATTCAGGCCTGGAGACCGTGGACACATCAGGATTACAATCTGCTCGAAAGGGTACAGAGGCGAGTCACAAAATTAGTAAGAGGTCAAATTGCACTGCCATACGAGATCCGCTTAACTAACCTTAATCTCTATCCTCTGAGTTATAGGCAGTTGCGCGGAGACTTGATACAAACTTTCCGTACCGTGCGTGGCTTGAAATGCGCCCTTCGGTGGGATGACTTTTTCCAACTCGCCACAACAACTAACCTCCGGGTACATCCCTTAAAGTTACTTGTGCCCCACGGTAGACTGAATGTGAGAAAATATTTCTTCTCTAACCGTATCGTGGAACCGTGGAATAATCTGCCCGAGACGGTTGTCATGTCTTAATCTGTGGCGACATTTAAATGTAGGCTTGACAGACATATGCTACAGCAACAAGCGGAGTATGTGACTTTTTAGCCATGAGACCAGTGACATATGTGAATCAATGCCTGAATACACTTACTGCTGTAATTTCTTCACATTCTGCTAATTTATCGATTATTTATGTACAAATAGGGAGTTCAAAGGCGTAAGCCTTTTCCCTCAAATACACTGACTGACTGACAATTAACGGCGCGAATATCGGCCAACAAACAGTCATCACATCAAGTGCAATGATCCCTGGTGAAGGGGGGGAGTTAAGGTAGCATGGAGACTGCATCCTATAAATACTGCAGCCCCATATCTGCCTTTGTATCTGATGATGGGTTTGAGCAGGGATCCGAAAGGTTGGGTGAATAAAGCTCTTGTCCCAGCGATCGTGTCGCCCTCTTTACAATGTTGATTTTAATCTTGCTGCACAATTTTCAGAACGTATGGCCGAAGCAAGGCCTATTACCTTAAATATCCTAAACTATTGCACTAAGTCTGTTATAAGCACAATGGTGTACGCTATACTTACTACCACAGTCGTGCTTTTAACCCTCTTCCTCTTTGTTCTAGCGTCCTCTGTGCATGCGATTCTTCAGTGCCCTTTAGTGCTGAGGCATCTAGTTCTCGGTATGAATTTAATTAACCGAAAGCGAAAGCATTCATGACAAAAACAGTCTCGTCAACCCCGGATAAGGACCGTCCGGACGATTTGCACAACTTAATAGAACGTTTTAAGGAAATATTTTACCAAGATGGTCGTTCATTCAGACGAATCAGTGTCGCCTGACATGTGATCGTTACGTCTACAGCCCGCCAAGTTAGATTCCGCTCACATGGTTATCATTGTTTTACCAGACACGGCTATACGCTACAACTTACGACGTGCTCAGTCGGAAAAACATTAAATCGCCTAATTCCATCAAGTCATCACCGGTCCTGCAGTTAACGAAGAACTGTTAAATTTTGCAACTATGCGTCTATTGTAGCAAGTTGAAGAAAATGACACCAAATGTCTTGTTTCCACTCCATTCCTTTGACGAAAACCCAGCTGCCCTTTTCGTTAATCAGGTTTTCTTTATCCTGGACTTCGCAGTCGGGTATTGGCAAGCAGATGTTTGGCCATCCGATTGTTAGAAAACAGTATTTTAGTGTCTACCGAATTTGGGACTCACACCTTTTTAAATTGACTAACACATTTAGCTCGTCCGTTAACTCAGTAACCAAGTTTTTTCTCACTTTATTGTGAAAACCGGCTTGGTATATCTGGATCTTACCACTGTCCTCTGAGGGGAATTCCACGATCATTTCCGTAATTTACGGGCGATATTTGGCGGCATAGGGCAGACAAGGCTTAATTTGTCCTTCAAAATTTCTATTTTTTGAGATAGCGTTGCCCTCTTAGAGTATATATTACGTCCAGATCACAAAGGTTAGAAAATTGCAATACTGGCCTTCATCAAATAACTATCGGAAGTCAGATGATTTTTAAAACTTTCTTCATATTACAGATAGTGCAGTAAGAATTACGGTCAAATTACTGTGCTACCTGCACAGAAATAAGTAAAATTTATGTGGACACCAGAGGGTGAGGCGAACTTACATGCCCTCAAGAATAATCCTTGTTCCTATTCCGTTCCCATTTTCTTGGGCGTGAAAGCAGATGGGTCCTTTTATATTGCAGATTAATGAAAGTGGGGCTGCAGTTACTGCGGTTCTGCCCTAACGGCAGACGAACGACACCGAATGCGTTATTCGGTATGTAGAGCAATGACTTGGCAAGACAAAACGCAAGTTTCTGCAAGCAGGAGCGAAAAGCTTGTACCTGCATACGTCGTCGAAGAAAACTGATCACTATACTATAGTACAATAATATAGTACATATAATACATATACTATACATAGTATTGTATATAGTATAGTACAGCACACACTTTGCAGCTTAATTGCACGACGCCAGGAATAGTTAATGTCGTATCGCAAGGTTTCAAGTGAAACGGTCTGGATATAAATTGGACTGCGTATACTAGGCGAGTCTCTGGTGCGAAAATGTCGTTGGTCACTCGAGGGAGTTTTTTCGTTCCCACGGTGAATGCCTTTCCCCCATAGGCATCATCATTAGTGACGTATCACGTCAAGATTGCCAAAGTCACCTTTAGGCGCTAGCAAATGGGGTCCCCACAACAAACCATATCGTCATAGAAGACTAAGCGATTTTCGATCTCTGAAAGTATAAAATTCGGCGGTGTAGCTAAGATAGGCGCTGCATACGCGCTGTCTGGAATTAGATATTCATAGATAATGGGGTTCTATTCTACCAAGATGGTGATCCGTGAGCTCGCGTGCTGTCTGGCCAGTATTTAGGGTTGAAGACGTCTTCAGCAGAAACACACCCAACTACGTCAAATTATAATCCACAAGACCACGCGGGCCCTTTGGTGGAGCGCTCCTTGTGAAACTTTGCTCTCCAACCAGCCGAGGCCGCTGGCACAAATAAATAGAACTGAGATTCAGCCATTTCTGATGGAATATAAAGCGACCGCAAAACTGTTGAGACAGATGTCTTGGTATTGAATATATTCTAATTATGCTTGACTTCTTTAATAAAAGGGACGAGGCGAACCCCCTGCCTAATATGCCGGCTGAAACAGTATCCCGGTATATTTTTCTGTTTTTTAGCATGGGTGAGGAGCCCCGGACCAGACTTACTCTGATCGATGAACGAAATTCGAAAACACAGTTTTCCACAGATTTTGTGAGTAATTGTGGGTCGATAAGACTTGCAATACGGTCTGTCATCCACAGGGTAACGGACAGATAGAACGGATTGACAGAAACCTGACCAGCTTGGGGTAAGCTTTTGCGGATCGCCGAGCACTCGTTACGTGGTATGGTGTATTAACAGCAATTCTGATTGCATGCTCTTTAAGAGTTCATTCGTCAACGAAACAGACCCTTATCTTTGAGATTTTGGTTGGAAAATGAAAATGCCAGATGACTCGCGCATACTTTCACGTCAGTATATTTTTAAGGGTAATAGGCAATGCCTTTGAAAACCCTATTAAAAACGACACATTCAATAATTACCTTTAAATAAACGTGGCACTAAAATTTTGTCAGTAATATATACACTTAACAGAACATTTTTCATTCAGAATGCAGGACCAAAACTCGAGGACAGTCAGTTGTAGATGATATCAGTAAAGTGAAATGACAATCATCCGCATTAGCGGTAGGTGAATGCACGACGTTGGTTTGGCACATCAGAATTGTGCTGTCCAGACAAGGAGTATTTTCCAAGCAAATTACATCTAGTCATTGCTTTAAGGTCTCCGTGGAGTCCACCATTACCACGTCCTCGGGAAGCCTGTTCCAGGCACTGACGACTCGCTGTGAAAAAGAGTATCTGCGAACGCCCAGGCGGCATAGGGATCCTCTAAGTTTTATTGAGTTCCCACGCAGGTTTGTTGTTGTGGCCAGGGTGAAGAAATCGACGGTGTTTAGGGCACAGTTCCGGTTCCTCAATATCCGATACGCCTGTATAAGATCTCCTCGAATCTACCTGTAATCAAGAGGAAATAGTTTAAGTTCACTAAGTCTGCAGTTGTAAGGTAAAGTTCTGAGGCCTTTAACAACTTCTGAACTCTTTCTTGCAACTTTTAGTTCTTTTTAGCCACCGGCACCACGCTTGGATTCCATATTCCAGATGCGAACGAATGAACGCTCCGTCTACTTTTCTAAATAACTCTTTATCTATGTCCGTGTAAGTTCTTTTAATTGCAAAGAGGACACTGGTTGTCCTTTTGGCAGCCCTAACGCATCCCGTTCCTATATAAATGTACTGGCCCGACGAGAATTTATCGAAAACTACGTATGCTCGCCACCTCGTCTTCTGAGTACTGCTATGGGCATTTTCGCAACTCTAAAGGCTTCAGAGTTGACAAAATGGTGATCCCAAGATCTTTTTGCTCGGTCACATTTGAAAGGCACCCAGGTAATGGTGATTCCCTCTATCGGCTCTTCCATTTGTTTTGAGTCGCAGCGCGACGCACTTCTCAAGGTTAAACTTCAGCAGCTATTTTTCAGACCATTCGCATAGGCGGTTCAGTCCTTCTTGCAGGGCTCGTTCATTATTTTCCCCGTTGATCGCTCGCCATAAATTGATGTCATTGGCAAACACGACTCCATTGCAGTCCAGACCATTCATACAGTCGTTGACATAAATTAAAAACAGTACTGGTCCGAGTACAGAGCCCTGGGGAACTCCACCCACAACTGGCACTGGCGTTAACTTCAAAATACCAATACACACAGACTGTGATCGGTCAGTCAGAAGGTCCTTTATCCAGTGTAATAGGTTCTCCCTTATCCCTGACTCTCGGAGCTTGTAAAGTAACCGGTGGTGTGGAACACTATCAAAGGTTTTCTTGAAATCAATGTAAATGGCATCGACCCTTGTTCATTTGTCTAACGAGCGGGAGCACTGCTCAGTTGAATAGAGCATATTAGTTAGGCAGGAGCGATTCCGTCGAAAGCCATGTTGGGAACTAGCAATGAAATTATTATCCTCAAGACATTTCATTTTGGCTTTTTTGACTATTCTCTCCATGACTTTGCAACAAATGCACGTTAGGCTCACCGGCCGATAATTGGTTGCACATGTTCTAGATCCACCCTTGTGAATGGGATACATGTTCGCCACATTCCAATTAGAGGGGAGAAATCCTCGGTCAGAAGACGACCTGAAGATATGCAAAAGCGGTCTGGCGAGTTCGCAAGCCAACTCCCTCAGAACATTTGCTGGTATTTGGTCTGGTCCCGGAGACTTAAAATGCTTAAGCGTAAGAGGTTGCTTCCTCACGTCTTCTTCCGTGAAGTCGACGTTTTCTATTACTTCATCGGCTGTCCCAGCAGGCAATCCAGCCTCGTCGAAGTCCGTTTCATCGGTGAAAACAGATACGAAAAACCGGCTTATATGTTCTGCATTAGTTTTATTTTCGATGACATTCTCATTGTTTTCTCCTTTCAACACTAAGACCGTCTCCTTGTCCTTTAACCTACTGTTGATGTAACTGAAGAGCACTTTTGGCTTATCGACGGCCCGTTCCATAACTCGCGTTTCATACTCCTTCCGCGACCTGCGGATAGCCGATCTTATCTCGTTTCGCTTTCGACGAAACTGGTCGTAATGAGACGGTTGTTTCGTTGTTACATACCTTCTCCATGGTTTGTTCTTCTGGTTTACTTCTTTCTTGATATGCAGCTTCATCCAGGCAGGACGATTATCCTTTTTGGCTCTCTTTGTCGGACAGTTTCGATGCATGATGTCTGTTACAACTCCTTTGAGTGTTCCAATCAGTGTCTGGATGACCAGAAACAACATCATTCCAGTCCACTGGCGATAATTCCCTCCTCATGGCGACAAAATCTTTTCGCCAGAAATTTAGTCGAACCTCGGTCATATTCACTTGTTGGCTGCATACGCGGTATTCCCAAAACAGCATGACATGGTCACTCTTACCGAGCAGTGTTATGGACCTAAGTTCGTCAGGTCTAGTTGGGTCTTTTGTAAGGACGAGGTCCAGACAATTTGACCTTTGTTTCTCTCTGATCCTAACTAGGGGCATGAAGTTTTGTGCCGTTAGCTTCAAGAGCCGTCAGTCAAATGAATTTCGCGAACCATTTACTAATAAATTGTTCCAGTCGATCATGGGTGCGTTGAAGTCTTCGGTTGTCAGTACCTCTTAGTTTTGTGACACCTCTTTAATCAACCCAAACATCGCCTCGTTAACATCAGAAGTTTGATTGGGCGGCCTGTATATGGTCAGAAAATTCAGATTAGGCGCGCCACGCATCCTCAGTTTTAACCACAGTCTTTCACAGTTGAGGGAGCAATCGGTTTTGTGTTCTGACGCGATGGTTCCTCTCTTGACGTACACCGCTAGTCACCCTCCGTTCTATGCAGTCTGTCCCGGCGAAAAAGTTGGTATCCATCGAATATGATCTCGGCATCCAAGATTTTGGTCTGGAACCGATTCGTTGCGATAGAGATGACACCCAGCTGTGCTTCTGATATCCATACTTTCTGCTCATCAAGCTTCTGGGACAAACTCTAAGCATTTGCATAAAAAAAGAGGAGTTTAGCCCGAGCCAATTCCCGAACGACTTTGGGTCAAAGTTGCTAGATATCTCGTGCGAGTTTTCTAGTCTACCGGCCTTTTCCGAGTCTACTGCTGTCTGATTGGACTGAATGTCAGTGTGTTGGGCGCGTTTTCAAATAGTAATCTGGCGTCGTCTGGCTCTTGCATGGTCAGCCAGCTGAAGGAGTTGCGCGTCGCATCCCAGGGAACTCGAACACCTTTCTAATGTCCACAAAAGCAAAACATGTCATTGCGCAGATTAACCCATGGTCCCATATGTTACACGTGACGTCTAATGCTCAACAGAACATACAGTTCCGCTGGACCCTCCGAATAGGATAGTTCTGGACCAGTTAGGCTTGTGCAAAGTAAGAAGGAGTCCTCTGATGCAAATTGCGTTATTTACGACAAAAGGCGTTTTTTCGCATCATATTTCGCTATCCACTTCAACCGACCTCCCTTGGGAGGTAGGTCCCTAATTTAATCATGTGAAAGAGGATCAGGGCTGTCCGGTATGTGATACTGATTGCGACTGAACACGTCATCAAAATTCTACCCAAAGGCTTTGACGAGGCTGAGGTACATACAACGTACAGGTTTAGAATTCCAGCTAGGCCAGGGTTATTGTCAATGGACATTATTCAGACAGAGAACGCAGGAGCTACTGAAGAAGTCGACGCCTTCATATAGGAGAAGATGGTATGCAGATGGAGCAAACGGTTTCCATATCTCCTCTAAGTACACCTAGACCTGAGCCGGTCAACGCTCTGATTATCTTAGTGATGCCAGTTTGTCACTTGGAAACTCCAATCCAATTGGCTGTTTTTTGGTTTCGAATTCATCAAATCGTTGCATTTTGAGTAATCAACGGAAGAATTTGAACACTTTATTAAAGAAAGCACAAGTCAGTATGAAGAGGAGTTGTGTCGCAAAATATTACCGGCCATTTCAGCATGCGAAATGAGTGTTAAAAAACCGGTGTATTTGTTAAATAGTAGCGAACAGCATATTAACTGCATTTCCACGCAATCTGTTCAACTGTGTTAGAGCTAATGCAAACAAATGGGTTATTAAAATCAAGATAGTAGCATATTAATAACTACAACTGACTTACAAAATGGGATTTGGGGAGTTCTGGCTGGCCTTTAACAGATGTGTATCCAGAAGCCTCGTAATCACGCTCACATTGGGGCAATGCACGGCATAAGCTGACAAGGAATTCCACTGTCAAATGACCCTTTGCGAGAGATAGAAAGGACGTCGATTGATGCATCTGAGTTCCTTTTTACGTTTGCAATAATGACGTCAAAATGCACCCTCCATGTCATTTCGGAAAGATCCTGTTAGTCTGCATCAAATATAGGCCTCGGTGGAGCGGCAAAATTTGAGAAGTAAAACAACTTATGAACAGTAGTCATAACTTGGGGCAGATATCTTCAGACTTGTGGGGCAGCGGGACAATTATAGTCTGGTTTCTGCCAGTGGCACGGGAAGGGGGAGAAGGCGAGTGGAATTAATAGGGTAGTCTTACTAAGTTGTACTTATGTTTCGTCGCTGTGGCGCGAAATGACGTGGTGCGAGTCTGAACTTCCATGACTCAGCTTTGACCAGGGTAATAGGAGGACTTTAATGAAGGCTTTCTGCGAGCACAAGGCTGCATTCGGTAGTCGTATGGCCACTGCCTCCGCTGTCGCAAGTGTCTGATAGCGCAGGGACTTGGAGAATCTTGCCGGCACTTTATAGATGACACGACATGCTTGATTGACGTCTACCTGTTGGTCGGTGTCAGCCAAGTTAGCCACGATAGCGCTAGAAATGGACTTTCCTTCGCTAACTCGATAACCAGCATCGTACTACTAATACGGCAAACAGTCGCTACGTGAATCGCTCCGAGACACTTGCTCCCCCCCACCCCTACCTACTTCAGGGTCCCCATCACTTAAGGCTAACTATTCTCTTTTAAGTTACCCAAGCCCCTCTTAAATTCTATCTTAGACCTGCGCTGTCATCATTTAATTCCATTTGCTGCCTGCCCTCCCCAACTAGCTTCAGTCTTCCTTCTATCCTCTCTCCTTTCCAAGTTAACTACCAACAAGCCTACCTTTGTTCTAATCCTCTTAATATTCCACTATCTAAAAACTATATCACTATATCTTCTAGTTCCCCCTCTCAGCCTTTTCTTGTTGAGTCGCCGTATGCCAATATTTCTGAACGTAATGTATTTATTAAGGAATAAATTAAATAATTTGTTTTCCTTCAGGCCCTTGGGGGTCCTATCATATCAAGTGAAAACAAATTTTCACATGAATATTAAAAACGAGTAGACAGAATTCGTACAGTATTCAATTTACGCTTGCTGAGTAAGCTGTACGACAAAAATGGTCAGTGAGCAGTGGGAGAAATCTCCGTTATCCAATAAACAAAATGGATGTGATTGAGTTTAATTAAAGAGGAAAACCTGTCGCTCATAAAAGGGTACGAATGCGGGCAGGACCGGCCTGCATGTGGTAGTGTAGGACGGATTCTTGACGGATATCACCAGGACAAAATTTGTCGCTCATGAAAGGGTTAGTATGCCGGTCAGACAAGACTAACCTGCGTGTGGTAGTGTATAACGTATTTCAAACGGATATCGTCGAGGCAGAAAAAATGTCACTCATGAAAGGGTAAGGGTCAGGCGGGACTGGCCTGTATGTGGTAGTGTATTAAGGATTCGAAACGGATATCGTCAAGGCATAATTCATACACTGGATGCAGCCATTCACGTCAAAGTGTCGGGACGAGTGAACACCATACGCGATCGGTCACAGCCTGTCTCGGGTTCAACTGAGGAAGGACCGAAGAAGGCTGAGGCGGTCGTCAGAGCGTACAGGGAGATACGACCATGAGATGGCTTTGATAAGCGACCAAACTACTAGTAGATGCCGAATACAGTTGATACCGCCGTTAGCGTCGACAGACTGCTTGGGGCCGAAATGACGAGTTGACATCAAGAGCCGCGAAAATCCTCGCTATGAGGGAGAAGTGATAGCAGTGAATTTGGCAGCTAATTTAAAACGGAGGTTGTAAAATATAAGTGAGGAGTTGCGTGCGACGTAAGACCCATCTCTCGTAATGACAGCGTTAATGCGCTGAAGATGAGCGCTAGAGTTAATATGAAAAAGGAGGCAAAGGCCATCTTCGAGTCTCCTAACCCACAAAAACTTAATGTTCGCCAGCTGACATCTCACAGCATAAGAGATACTGGATGCAGCTTGAGAAGAGAGGTTTCGAGTAAAAACCCTCCAAACATTTTGGATTTGATAACGGTCACGGGCGTTCATTAAGTCACTGAAAGGACAGCAGTACTCAAAGACAGGAAGAAGAAACATTTGATAAAGACTTAGCTCCATTTTTGGAGGGGAAAAAATGCAACATAACCCACATATTTGCGCAGCTTTGGCAGAGATTCTATCTACATGCGGTGATAAAGCAATCTTAAACCTAGGTCCTTTATGATGAAGCATTCTGGGAGTGAGTTATTCTGAAAAATTAAGATTAGTAAGCTTGACGGAGCCAATAGTTACGAAACTACACTTCATCAACTAAAACTCAATTTGCCATATTTTATTCCATTTCCATAAGCGTAGTAAGTCGGTATTAATTTTTTCAACGCAAATCTATGCGGTGTCCATGGAATATGAGTTAACGCACTTGAGGTCATCGACATAAATAAAATTTTGCGAATTTCTGAGTTCAGCCGAAATATCTCTGACATAAAGAAGGAAGAGTAGCGGACCCAGAACCGTGCCTTGAAGTACCCCACTCGTGACCGGGTGATGTATCGAGTAGCTATTACAAACGATGTCTTTCTGATATCGGTTGGATAGGTAGGACCCGATGACGTCGAGGAGAGGCGGCCGGATGCCGAGAACCTCAAATTTGGCCAAAAGATGCCTACGTGGCACCTTGTCTAAGGCCTTGCTGAGATCAAAGTAGACAATAACCACTGACTGCTGCTCATTATGAAGAGAAGTGATTAGATTATGAAGGGCCTAGTGGCAATTTTCGCAGAAATTTTTGATATAAATTCATGTTGATTAAAGCTCAAATACCGATAAGCTAGAGAGAAATCAAGAATGCTATTCAAAATAATCCTTTCAAGAGGTTTTGCTAGAGACGGAGTTTTGTTCACGTCCCAATAGTTATTAACATCGTATCGAGATCCCGACTTGACGGCAGGAACCATAACTGATGTGTTCTATGTTTCAAGGAAAGATCCGCTCAATATATAAACGTTAAATAAATGACCAAGCAAGGTCGAATGCTTGTTAGATGATCGAATTTGGAATCCCGTCCGTTCCAAAGCAGGGCGACTTTTTCAAATGGCTCATGTGTTTCTTAATTATGTCTGAGAAGACATCGATTGTACTCAGTGTCCTATCCGAAAAGAACTAGTTCAAACTCAGCAGTAAGGTGTTTTGAAAAGAAAGTACTAAAAAACCCCGCTTTTTCAGTGTCATCGATAAAGCGGATTTGGTTATCTCCAAGCAAATGTGGACTTTTGTGACTGCATTCAGAGGAGGACCCATAACGGAAGATTTTGTAGACGGATTTGGCAGGGTTCGAATCACCGAGAACAAGTAATTATTTTGGCCCGTCGCACGCTTGGCGTATCCTTGAGGCCATTTCGAAAGTTTCTGTGATTCAAAGTTGAACGTTTAAGGAACTAATGGGAAAGTCACGCAGATGTTTTCTCAAAGACATTCGGAACATTCGTCCGGCCGCATTTGGAGTACGGCATACAAGGCAGGAGACCGTGGGCAGATGAGGATCAAAACTGCCTCGAAAGGGTTCAGAGGAGAGCCACGAAGATGGTTAGGGACCAAAGCTCCTTTCCTTATGCAACCCGCCTAGTAAATCTAAACCTCTTTCCTTCGATTTACAGGCAACTTCGCGGGGATCTCTTGCAAGCCTTCCGCATTGTTAAGGGGTTGGATTGCAGTTTGACCTTTAAGGACTTTTTTGAATTTTCTACCACGACCAACCTCCGAGGTCACCCGTTAAAACTGCGCACTCAGCAGGCAAGGTCGGATGTGCGGAAGTTCTCCTTCTCTGTTCGAATGGTCAAACCATGGAATGCCCTTCCCGCAGATGTTGTCCTGTCACCATCTATAAAAAGTTTTAAAGAGAATCTTGATATATTTATGTTCCGAAATGACCAAGAGCGATGAGAAGTAGAGCTCACCCCCTGTAACTCGTTCTTTTTTGTCCTACCATTATTGGCGTGTTCAAACTATTTCAGCCCAGAACATCTATCTGCATACCACACATTTTTTTACGTTGCAAATAGGGTAGTGAAAGGCTTACGCCTATTTCCCTCAATAAACTGAAGTGAACTGAACTGAACTCTTCTAGTCTGTCATAAAGAAAGTGAGGAACAAGGGAATCTGGAGAGTTGGACTTGAGATATCTACGAGGCATAAACGTAAAGATGTCTTCGGAAACCTTGGACATGACGTCACAAAGAACGGTTGCACTACTTTAGGAGAGAAAGTCACACCAATCTATTGATCCAGTATAACTATTCATTTAGTTGTTATATATATACAGTCGTTATTTAGATAGGTCCGAACTGTGCAGGCTTTCTTTGAAATGGCAAGCGGTAAGCAACAATGGATTTATATGTGATCACTATCAAAACGGTCCTTTTTGAAAGCAACATGGTCAATGGTAAACATTAGATCTAAAATGTGCTTATCTCTTGTTGGGGAGCGCGTAAGCTTAGACCAGTTAAAAAAATTAGCAATATCTTGTAAGGGTTGAAATCTAGGTGGACAGACATTGGAATCCCAATCTATTTCAGGCAGGTTAATATCCCCAGTGATCATTTTAACATGGAAAGCAGCTTTCGAAATCAGTTTAGTGATTTCGCAGAGTTGTGCATCATTACTGGTCGAAAAGTTTGGGGGATTGTAGATACAGTCAATAATTACAATAACAGATGCAAAGGAGAAATTTCCTCTGAGTGAGGAGTCATCCAGCCAGTAGGGTGAGTGCTTTAGGTAGGATCTAAGGCAACGAAGGCAACTTCCTTACGTCTAGGTATGCCGTTTCAACGGTAGAAATCATAGACGCCTATAAAAAGGGAAGAGTCCGGAATTTGAGAACCGCCCCAGGATTCACTTACGGATATAATATCGGCCGTCGTTTCCAGAGTAATAGCTCTGATTTGATCATCTTTCTCTTGAAGACGTTCTTCCGACCACTGGTACTGATACACGAGCATCACAAAAGCTTCTCGCATTAAACTTCATCCGGCCTGGCATGAACATGGATATCAAGACTTGGGCACGGTTAGCTGACTAGTCCGCTAGGCACCTTCACCAGCCCTGACGTACGCTTGAGCTACGTTTGTCTCGATGCCGTAGGCTCCTTACCTCCATCCAATAGCTGCATGCACTTCCTTACCTGCGTTGGTCGGTACACCTCCTGGGCTTAAGCCATCCCCTTGCTGAACGTGGAGGCGGCACCATCGTCAAAGCTTCCATCGATCATTCCGTTACCATTTGGGGCGCCCCATTCACAGTTATCATCGATCGAGGTGCCACATCCATTCTCCCCTCTATCATACCTTCCCAGCCTTGGCTGAAAGCGTATACGGCCTACCACCCAGCTGCCAATGGCATGATCAGGTGTTTACACCGCCAGCTAAAAACTGCCCTGCTTGCCGCAGGAAGACAGGACGAACTGGTCTGCTGACCTGACCCTTGCACTTTCTGGCATTCGCGCGGAACTGAATTCCGATTTGGACTGTAGAGCAGCCGAATTGGCTTTCGGCAGTTCCCTCCGGCTGCCAGGCGAGGTGGTCATCCAAAACCTCTCATTTTTCCAATCCCACCTCGAACTCCGTTGACCTTGTTCAGGGTCGAAAAAGGCTTGGAGGACAGCACTCATCTGTTTGTGCGGTATGACTGTGTGCTCAAGCCGCTGTAATCACAATATAGGCGATCGTTCTGCGTGCTCACGCATAATATTAAGACCTGCTTGATGCCCCGCGGTGACAAGCAATACGTGAGCAGAATCGACCGAGAATAGGTTGTCGTCTCAGAGGAGCAGCTGGACCTTCCCCAAAGATAACATTGAGTGATACTTAAGCGTGATTCCTACCTTCATTACTTGCTACTACTTCATCATATCCTGCGAAGTGTTGACGCGAGAGTGCTAAACAGTGAAGATGCGGCATCACGATATCTCCTTCGATATGGCCTCTTAGTCGATGGAAGGTCTTGTCGTTTGTGGGATGGGTCGGTGATGTTCACGAACAAAAACGTTCATGCACGGAATGCGCCAGTATGTGGGTGAAGAAGAAGAGGAGGAGGAAGAAGAAGAAGAAGAAGAAGAAGAAGAAGAAGAAGAAGAAGAGATGGTTGCCAGTTTAATCTATCAGTAAGAAAGGGATAAAGTCTCTTACTATCCTGATTTGAACGGAAGGCCACTGTAATTTGTAGCTCTGTGATTTTTAGAGCCAGTGCATCTCTGAAGCAACAGAATTTCATTGGTAGAAGTGCCAAAGCTAACTGTTGGATTACCAAAAACCGTTGCTGATTGGTTTACTTACTGCAGGAAAGTCTGCACTGAAATAGAATTCTTCACTAGTAAAAGAAAGCTGGATAGGACACCGGAAAACCCAGTGCAAATCGAAGAGGACAGATTTTCAGGGCACTGTAAGCACAATAGTGGTCGTCTTTGAGATGTAGGTGTACCTGTCGAAGAAAACGATGGCGATCCAATACAAACTTATCAGAACCATTACCCTAGCATTTTATGTCCGTAGCGAGAGACAACGATGTTAATCCCTACCAATGAACGCGAATTAGAAGCGAGTTTAACAATAAATCCTGACGGATGGCAAGCTAATTGGCAACTTTATCGTGCTGTGCATGATTAAAAAACCGCCAGTTACCAAGAAAATTACTTCTATGCAAATATAGGTGCGCATACCCAGCAAACCGCGGGGGATAGGTTAAGCGATATAACTGAGATTTTGAAGAAAAATCGCAGAATTTTACAATATTTACTTCAGGGACACTTGGATGAATATTACTGGTGCATTTTGAGAGGACGTAAGAACTAATTCATAGCAATCCCACGTGATTGTAAAGATGTATTTGCGGCTTGATTGCCGTCATTTAATTCGTATTTAATTTTTGCAGTGTAGGCGATATATTTTAACTCGGATTCTGATTTTTGATTAGAAACTATTAGGGTAGGTATCACACTAGACGCATCGAAAATTGTACTGACCCCTTACCCCGTGCCACTTCACCTTCCCTTTCCCCACTCTCTGTCTCGTCTACTCCCTGCTCCGCCATGTTCGCAATCACCAACTTCAACCTCATTTTTCCCCTCCAACTCTTCTACCGCAGCACGCGCTCAGTCGTCTCCTGTTTTTTCTGTTTATACCACCCACGTTGGACGTCAAAATTTCTTCCTTGATCTAGGTACTCGCTATATTCAAACTTAAGAAAACCCTTCGGAGTCGTTTTACCCTGTCCCTGGGTCTCGGGGGGGGGGTGGGGGAGTAATGCGCCCGGGTGGTCTGTTAACTGACCTTTAACCTTCCTACCCCATTGTTGACTATCCTGTTTATTATGTCATAACGGCCAAATCGCTTAACTACTTTATGATCAGATCGTTGAACATCTTGGACAATAAATCCATTCATCGAATGGTTTTTCTTATTACCGTTCTTATTTACGGCTCGTAAGTTATAGTGCCTGAGAACAACATAAACAACGTCAAAGCATTCCATCACAGTACCTCCCTCCTTCCGAGCTCGAAGTGTGGCGTAATGCGACACCAAAAGATGCATGTGAGATGTGGCTTGTGCTGCTCGCAGAGGGCAGATGAGGATGTTTTGTTGTGTAAAATGTTTTCTGGGGAGCTTGGTCCTGCATGGAGAAGCAGTGAGCATGGAGGAACAGATGATAAGGAAGGTGAAGCAGGGTGAAGATGACCACAACGCACACCTTGAGCATTTTCCGGAATGGCAGCATTGAATGATTTACGTTCATGACATATTTGCGAGTGCTGCGTTGAATTGTGGATCTTTCTGTCGTCCCAGAAAGTGAGGCGTCGTAGAGTGGTAAGACCCCAAATCTTCTGGCGTTGACGGAACTGGGGACAGTGTCAGCACAAACTAGGGCAGACGGCGCAGGAAGTTAATAGGATCGTCGTTTGCAGGGCGAGAGATCGCAGGAAACATCTCACCAGGCAGGTGGGCAGTAGGAACGAACACAAGCGGCAAACGATGAAGGTCCGATTTTAGGGACGAGCAAATTTCCAGCAGAAACAGAAGGAGGAAGTAAGTTCCGTTTTCTGCATCCACTGCTGCGCGCAAGGTCTTCAGCTAACGGCAAAACCGCTTGGCTACCCCATTTGGCGATCGTGTGATAGGCTGTCGTCCGGGCACACATACAGACTAATAAGGAGAGACTAGATATTGGTGAGATTCAAACTGCGCCGCAGTTAGACGTGGCGGTAGGTGGAGCATTAAAGATGCAACCGAGTGACTATCGAAGGCCTTGACTACCATTACAGCCTCCACGTAGGCAGAGGAATTGTATCCAGTTACCAAATGGACCTGTCCGCATGGACAAAGAGTAGGAACAACCATCTGAAGGAGATGGGGGTCTACAGTGTCCAGGTGGACGTGGATAAGCCTTGGACGGGGACAGCAAGTGTGTCGATGGGAGCCTTGGTGTGCCACTGGACCTTGCTTCGCTTGGGACGAAGACGCCCGAGTCCAGTCCTTACGGTTCTTACGCATTCTTGGAAGGATAAGGCAGCCGGAGGCCATCTTATTGGTCGCTCGATTCTCAGGGTGAGGAATGTTTTGAAGGGAGGAGAAGACCATGCGGCTTAGGAATGGCGGCGCAAAGAGGTGGTGGAGACGTTGCAGAGAGTGGGGCCATCCCCGGTAGTCGGTGAGAGATCCTGGAGTTGGAGTCCAGAAACCTCATCGTTACAGAAAGAACTAACGCGGCCATTGCAATGAGGTCGATCCCGATGGTGAGCTGGAGATGAGCGATGAAGACTCTGGATAATGCGTCCCCTATCTCATTCCATGACCCATCGATATGGCGGATATTTGGTGTGAACTATAATGTGTAGCCCCAGCGGCGAATTTCCCGAGTGCCCAGTTTGCCGGAGTTGGAAGTTAAAGCGAATTCTAAAGGCTTGTGACCGGGGAATATTGTGAATTTCCTTTGGAATAATCTTCCGCCTGAAATTAGATTATCGCCTAAGTTACTAGTATTCAAGTCGAAATTGCGAAAACATCTTACACCGGAAAGCATAAAGGCACTGTTAACGGTCTCATTCCCGAACACTCAGATTCTTGACTTCGAGAAGGGTCCTCCTGGGATTTAGTGGTAGATTAAGTGGTAACTCTTAATTATATCATTAAAAACCCCTGTTTTTAATTGGTTTCTAAATCCATTGCTATCCTTCCCCCCCCCCATAGCGACAATTTTCGCGGTTTTCGATGTCATCTCCCGCATTCCGACCTCATGCGGTCTGTCGACGCTCACGGCGGAACCCTCAGTATTCACTGTTTACTAGTAATTCGGTCGTACCTCCCTTTCTCACTGCTCGGCTGAGCTCGAAGCGCGCTGTGGCCGATCGCATCTCGGTTCCTCTCGTCTGGCCTCTTTGACGCTGCGTACCAATCAGGCCCAGAAGATCTCAATTGTGAATCCCGTATACAATGCCATATGCAAGCCACTCGTGTCTGACCCGCATTCGTACCCATCAAGGCTGACATTTATTACTACCCTGACGATGACCGACAACATTCCGTTATATACCGCCACCTACAGGCCAGTCCTGCTCGCTTTTTTCTGTTATTATTTTTATAGAGGGGTTTTTTTTCTCCTGTAAAATTAATCCAATCCTTTTTAACTTTTTTTAAGGAGTTTTTTTTTCACCCCTCAATCATCATGTTTCTCAATGGACTTCTAATTTAGAAACTATGAATTGCATTTTGTAAAGAATTGGCCTACCTCGTCTAAAACTCGCATGCAAATTTATTTTAACTTGATTGATTGATGGGACCCTGACGGGTCTTTAATAAAAATTATCTATCTATCTATTCCACTAGGCACCGAAAGTGTTTCGGATATGAAGTTTACGTCCGAAGTTGTTGTGTCGAATTTCGGCCTTAAATTGTTTCCTTGATTAGGAGGCCTAGAGCACGGTTAAATCTGTTAGATGACGTTAAAGAACCGCACTACCAGCAGCATTGGAGTCATCAACCATAAGGGAGATGATTGTGTCAGCATAAAAATGAGGCATCAGGGTAGCGTCAGCCGGCAGATCTTTTACCCGCGCAAATAACGTGTCGGCTACGGGTTCAAATTTAAAACGACGACAGAATCTTGAGAACAGTGGTCAATGGAAGGATGTTGTTGGAACAGTTCAGGTGGAGTCGGTACGAAAGTACGTCATGCTGAGGGACCACTACAAGTGACACCAATGTAAAGGGCGCAGACTCACCAACAAAAACAATTTTCGAAGGAAGCGTACGAACTTCGCGGGAGTTGATCTGACGGCCTTAGAGTTCCAGAAAAGTTGCTGCTAACAGCCATCCTGCGGGACTGCACCACATTACAGGAAACGGCCGAAAATACGGGTAAGGAGTTGTTGATGTTCCTGGACATTCCAGCCAACAATGCAGGCATAAGGAATGAGGATTGCCGGAGGAACGCTGAATTGTCATGCGATACATTTTGGATACTGAACGACATGCACAGATATGCATAGATACCAGAATGATTCATCCCAGCCGTTTAAGTAACGTCCTGAGTGGTAATTGGAGCTAAATAAAAAGCCGGCATCATGCCGACCTTCGAGGGAATTGTCCTACTAACACCTCTATATAAGAGACCTCCGACAAATTCATGAAGTTGAGAGACCGCCTATCGGTCGAGTTTGGTGACATCGTTTAAGGTATTGTGTCCACCATAAGGACGTCAACCACCCGTAAGCAGCTTAGAAACCATGTGCAGTGGGAATGTCCGAGGAATACCAGATTGCCAAACAGTTTCTAGTTGCAGCGTGTAATCGAATTCGGTTTTGACTGTAGCAAGTCATAGGAGGAGATGAGAGATATGACGGACAATATCATGAGGCAGTGAGGAGTTAGAGAAGTGAAGCTTGAGGACGCGGGGATATTTGGCCAGGAGTTTCTGAAAAAGACATTTGGAGTTAGGGTAAAGTATGAAGAGTTGGTCCAAAGCCAGTGACAAATGAAAAACTCATTCAAGGAGTGTGGCGATTCGATCGTGGAGGCGGAGTTGTCAGTAATCAACAAAGAAGTCGAAAACTGCTATAGCATCATCATAAGTGGCGACGCTATGGACTTCGCCCATCACGAACAGCCCGATGGTCTCCCGAAACCAGTGTCCTTAGGGAGGGTGTATAGTTCAGAGGTGGCGATTGAGATGGATTTACAGCCTGAAGAGCCAGGCCAGTGTTTCGGCAACATCAGCCTGCAGTAACAGGATGAATGATATTGATTTGGGCGACAGTGTCGATGAGGAAGGATTTATCACTCCGGTTGTCGCAGACGTAAAGTATGCGTTGTCAAGGCTGTCGGTCACCTTTACTCTGTGGCTGAGGTTTTCCCCTGGGCTGACGGAAATGTGTAGCGTGGAGCATATAGACGAGCTTTAACGCCCACGTTCAGGTAGTGCCGGGAAATGCAGGCGGGAACGGAAGCAGTGGTAAGCCCGACTGGAAGGTCGGCGAAAGGGACGAGGACATTGAATATGGAGTTCCGCCACGGCTGAGCATTGCAGGAATTTCTCGGACTTAAGTTCTGGGACACCAGACATTGAGGGCTAAGCTATGATGGACATTGTTGGAGGCGCAAAGTGTTAGACTCATTGATAAGGGCAGCCATCTTTGCAATCTTAGAGACCGGGAGGTCGACTGAGCTTGACGAAAAGATTATTTAAAGAGTCGTACGGAGGCGTTCAAGAAACATCTCCTTGATGAGTTTCCGTCAGTTTGCATGTCCTCTAGTAAGGAGTGCATGCGATGGAGGTCTTAGGATTTCCTATCACCCGGTGTTCCCTTTCTGACCAACTAGTAATGAACTCGACAGTGACACTGGACCTTAAACGGAATGATTTCCGCATTAAGCTTTTAATAGGGAGCATCTACGGGGAGGATAAGGTAGGAGAGATTAAATTTGGGAGATAGTAGTACCGTAAACACCTCCGTACATTAATAGCATTTCTCGTTAGTAAAGTTTGCCAAATAAAGTGCAGACTTGTGGCGAGGTACCAGACTAGTTGACATTTGACAATCTCGTACCGGTTTTTTTTTAGTATAATTACTTGTTTCAACCTACGATAGACAACACGGCTGGACAAGCCCCGCTTCGCTAGCGTGCTCGCCTGCTGTGTTTTGTTGTCGGCTCATTTTCTGTTTTGAATATGACTTTTATTCACCAACCGGTTTTACTGATCTAGGGCTCGTGAGATATCATGTGTCAGTCCATGAGAACATTATCGTTTACATCAGACTATGCGGATGGATTAAAGTTTGAGCGAATTTCGCCACGATTTGTCCACGCTGATACAGACGACACGGAGCGACTGCGGTTATTAAGAAATGGCAGGCAAGTAATAGGGGGCACAATCAGTATGGCGCGAATCCTGAAGGTTTCGGTTTGGCCAAGGACTTCCGTGACTAGGATCCTGTTTTGCCTCCAGCTTTACTATTCTCCGTAGGTAGATGAGATTGAAGTGGTTGAACTTCCTTTAATAATTCTTGTGGACTGCACCGGTCTCCGCGCTGCACAGGATGGAGGTCCTGTACATCTTCGATGTCGTATCAAGATGGAGGCCGCGGCAATTCCAAACCGTCCTGCACTCGACCGACGTTAGAGATAAGACTTGTGACTTCGTCATCGATCTAGGTGTTCCTTGAAACCTTGCCGCCTATGCAGATGAATTTGCCCACAGCTGTAACTTTAGTCTAATTGACACTGATACGGGCTTCATTGAAGTCCGCGCTTAGCGCCGGTTCTTCATAGTAACTATCTGCCTTGTGTTGATAATCCGACGTTTGCACACTTGGAGACTGAAAGGTCAGCAGAAGCGGAGAGAGAACCCGTGGGAGTTGGCAGAGCAGTCTGGGAACTTAGTTGGATCCTCGTTAGTAACGCAGAGATTTGGGGACAGCATCTTCCCGGGAGTCCGATGGTGGCGACAGATATTTTCGCGCCGGGGTTGTGGAAGCCCGACTTGAAGGATGACAAGATTCCGAGCAGATTCAGCAGGAGTTTATTTAGTGCCCTCGATGACCCTTCCAAACAGAGAGTCATTGGGCTGGTAATGAGGCCATTCGACAAGTCCGTTGGCCGCCAAATAATTGGTTTCTGTCCTTGCCCTTTAAACGGGCCATGCGGAAAGCGCTCTGGTACAGCACGTGGTCAAATCAGGGCGCGGTGGGTGTTATTGAGAATGAGAGCCCATGACAAGCGCCACAAATGCGGGGGTGCGGTGGCGCACCTGGGCGCAGGTCCGCGCCGCGCCAGCCATCTGTCTCCCCTCTCGCCTCTGGCATTCTTGGCTTTGTCAATCTACGGGGTATAGGAGGGTGGGAGAGCAGAGAGTGAAATCGACGCCTCACAAGTCTACGATCACTATAAGGCAATAAGTAATAAGCGCGCAAAGCAACGTCCCTGCGTCCACATTTATATGGAGCGCACAGTAAGCATCGTCGGAATCGGCGGCCGAACCGTCGTCGGTTGCTGTCCACATCGCACAGCGGCCTATGAACGTGAAAAAAAGAGTGAAAGGAGTGTGACTCAAATGGGGCGTCGCAGTTAGCCGCGAGCATACATGGGATTCAGAAGATGATGGGGCGTTTGAAGAAAACCTTGGCGGCAGCTGTCTTATCTACATTCGTCAAGGAAATGGCTTCTGGCGGCTTGCTCCACCGGTCAACGCAAATGACCAGACGACTGCAGTAGTATCGGAGGTAAGGAGCAGAACATCTTAAAACTAGCGTGCTTGAACGTCGCACCGAGGTTAACGAGAGTGCCAGGTCCAGTCTTATTACATTGTCGGAGCTTACTCTGCTGGCGCCTAAAATGAGTTTGAGTCGAAGTCTCTAGGTCCCTGTGCATGGTTGTCCGCTGTTCGACCAAATACAAGAGGTTCATCGCGCAGATAGAAGAGGACCCTAGAACGAGTCCACGCGGGAATGAGAACAGCGGGAAGATATAGTTGACACCATCGTGGCGGGACGCTGGGCCTGAAGTTGGAGTCCGAAGTTCGGGTGTTTCACACTTCGGGGTTGGGTATGACTGGCTGATGACGGCTAGTAAGCCAGAAGTGGCCATCCCAGTCTCTCCTGTCTTTGTCGGTAATGCCAATCTACCTATATCATGCGCCTCTGTGCAGCTGCTGGTTGGGCTCGAGACAGAGCCCGTAAGGCACAACGGAACGAGTGAGTTCCGTAAGAACGATCGGCGCCCTTTACCATTGTATATTCCCTATCGAAAACCGACAGGGCAACGGGCTCGCGGCCCAGTGGTTAGAGGCGCGGACCTCTAACTAACAGGTCGCGAGTACATTACATATATGTGAGAAGAAAAGGCGATCTCGGAAACCACAGATTTAATAGCCTGACGCTTCAAAGGTAAACAAGTTTCCATCGTCGGAGATAGGCTCCGTACGACGCCTCACAGTATTTATGGGTCCTGAGTATGCCGGCGTGCCGTCGTCCCTACTGCTAGTCGTGCAGAATGTGCTGCGGACGGAGGGGAAAGTTAATCGCTGTCATGCTGGTCGGTCCCTTTCTCCCTCTCCTCTTCGAGGAGCGGTGTCGGTATGGCAACGGTCATTGACCTCGTCCGCATTGCCCGCATTTGTTGTGCCTGACCCACGTAACTCGTAACTGTCGCCCGCCTGCATACTTAACTCATATTCCTTCACTGTCTTAGACAAGACTCTCAAACACCCTGGGTAATCTGCCTTCGGGGATGGTGTAGTAACGTGTTTCTGTTGCGACAACCTCAACTTTGTTGTACGTTGTTGGCCATTTTGTCACACAGGCCCGAGGTGCGAGATAGGGCGTTCGCTCTTTGTATCAAATCTAGGCGGGTACCACACAGGCGAGCAGCAAGTCTTGGACGAAGGTTTTGCGTCACATCAGTCACCTGATTTGACCCGCATGGATTAATGAGTGAACGCTAAGAGCAGGGTCATCCCGGTTCGGATCACAATTCGGACCCTAACCGGTAAGTAAACGCTAAAATTGGCGACATGGAAGGCTGCTGACGGTGCAGCCTGGCTCTCGCTTGAACCTGGAATCAGGTTGCTACGGTCTGTTTTGCCTATATGGCAAATCTCGCCTATGACAGACCCATTACCGTACTTGAAGTTAACCCAATGTGTGCGAGAACTAGCACGCGTGTGGAACACGAAGATGCGGGACTGGCCACCTCGACCAACGCGTAAAGTTTTACGTCCGGTCATCTTGGCTTTGCCCTCCTACTACGACAAAGACCACGATCGTGCTCCGAGGCAATGGTGGTCCTCGATCTTTGCGACGAACTTGCAAACGCGACCGAATGTTTAACCAGGTACCACTAGATCTCAAGGCCGAAATTTTCCCTTCCTCCATATACTGTGGTTAAACATAGCGCATATGCCGGCAATACAAGTGCAAGGGTAAAGTTACTAAAAAGACCAATGAAAGAACGACAGAAAACACGCATTGCATGTGGCACCTTTTCCGCATTCGAAAAGTTGTCTGCAAAGGTTCTCAGCTGAAAGCGATGTGCGGACAGTGTACAAAGCAGTTTTCTTAGATAATCAATACCGCAAATTATCGCACGCGGTATTCCGCTTTTGGAAACGTATTTAAATTATTCACAAATGGCAAGGAGACTGAGGAAAGGGAAGTGCTCACTAGATCGAGGGAATTGTTTGGCTGACGTTTTGAAGAGCTTGGGCGGCCCTCTTACGTTTGCTAACCTGAGCTCAATTTTTGAGCCCTCAGTGCTCCGTGCAGAACGCCGTTGGGGGAAATTCACCCTACGGACTGCGTCAACACAAGCGCAACTGCACTTCCTTCATCGCTGCCTTGACCAACAATTGACTCCAAAATGTGTCACCTATAAGCCGCCAGTGAATTCAATCTTGGCAAGGGAGACTTTGGCGCGACACGGCAGAAGAATGACTAGAGTACTTATGCATGATTGCTATCAACGAGTGCAACGTTACACTGAGGAAAGGGAAGTGCTCACCGGCTCGAGGGACTTCTTTGGTTGATGTTTCGAAGAGCTTGGGCGGCTCTCCATTATGAAAGCGTCTAGTGCAAAAATCGATCAGAATTTTGAAGACATCCGAATTAGTTGGCCTTGGGCTGGTCGATTTTTGGTCGGATGTGGTTTGGTAGCCCCAGCTGAAGTGAACAAACCCCAGCCACCTCTAGTGCGGGACCGAGGTCAAGTAGTTGTATGCAACAGCTATTGGGAATGTGCAGTTGTACTTTGAGTGGTTGAGAAATAGTTGTGCTACCCATAACCCTAACCCTAACCCCTAACTACAATCGCTAAACTTTAACCCTAACCCCTTACTATAACCCCTAACCTCTAACCATAACTTCTAACGGTTAACCCCAACCTCAACAGTATTTTGCACATCAGGTGAGGCTACCAAATCACATCTTACCCGATTTTTTACTTCTTTCTCTGCCTTGGCCTACTGGCCGTCGCTTGTGAGTGTTGGCGGCCTCCTGTGTGGTGTGTCGTCACCTCAATTGGGGTTAGTTGCGTTTGTGTTCCCCTTTTGGGTGAATTGATCGACGGGCCATGTTTGCTCGATATTCTTAGGCCCCGTATGACTGTCCTGTCTTCGTCACGGCGTATGTTGTGCCGTAGGACTTTAAAGGCCGCAGGAAGG
Organism: Spirometra erinaceieuropaei; assembly: GCA_902702965.1. NCBI lineage: Eukaryota > Metazoa > Platyhelminthes > Cestoda > Diphyllobothriidea > Diphyllobothriidae > Spirometra > Spirometra erinaceieuropaei. The sequence continues at coordinate 81,962 of CACRXP010000850.1, read as the reverse complement.
TCTAGATGCCTGTTGATGGAGCTGGCATCTGAGTACCAAGCCTCAAGTGTGAGACGTTCTGTCCTTGAGGTGCCCCGGCCTAAGACGGCTGCTCCTTGAAAGTCAAAACTGTGGCCAGTTTCTCCGATGTGAGTCGCAAGCTGTGAGTTTGGGTCCAGTCTCCGAGTTGCCAGTTTGTGCTCATGTAGGCGGGTCTGCAATTTCCGTCCGGCTTCCCCAACGCAGTTGCAGTCTCCATCGTTGTAGCGTATTCGATAGGCAACTGCTGAGGTATTAGTAGGTGGCAGTATGTTTTTGGGTTACATCAAACAGCGGCGAATTGTTGCCTGGGATCGATAGGCAAGGCCCATCCTGGCGGGTTAAAACAATCGTGAAACCGCCTCGGAGATTCCTTACAATTCCCTTTCCTCAGGTTGTCGATCCGGATCTCTTACGTTTACTAACTTGCAACATTACAGCCTGGAAATTACTCAATCCAAATCATACTAGTAAAGGATCGAGGACATTGAGTAAACCATTCTCAATCGTGTCCGAAAGGTACGTGTCAAAAGGGACAAAGAATTATCAGTAAAATTGGCCAAACCGAGACCAGCTCGCCTAGATCACTCGTCGGGCGACCTTGTCCACAACATTTCTTCTAAATCCCTCCCCAGCACACAACTTGCGGTCCTGGGACGTGGAGCCACTTTCAACACAACAGACGCTGCACGCCCAGAGTGGATATAGCGGTACACACACGGAATTTTTTTCCGAATGATTTCGTTGTGGACGGCCGGGAAAGCGCTCTTCCACAAGGCAGCGTGCAGTGCAGAAAATATAACGAATTCTTCTAAATGATCGTAAGGAAATCGGTCACTTTTTAAGTTCTTTCAAAGTTCGTATAAGTGCACATTTCCGACAACTGCTAACGTTTAAGAATCAAATTAGGCAGTACGAGAAGATATGAGGAAAAATTTAAGTTTGCAAGCCAGAGGCAGTTCTACAAGAGCAAGTTGCATTCAGAAATACGCCATCCTTCTCCTGCCTGTGCAAAAAAACATGAAACTTGAAAGCGGACCACTATGCAAGGGCTGAATCACATGACAAACTTTGCGCATTGATGGCAGTCACCCATTGACATCGTGCTTTAAATAAATGGCATTAAAAAAAACACCTCGCGACATTGGAGAATGCAGGAACCACGATTACCGTGTCTTCTATCTGGGGCAACTGTAAGCATGCATGCGCTAGCCGGCCTCGATTATGTTGAAGACTTTATCTCTCCCCCCCCCGTGATGAGCCGCAATGGCGGGTCCAAAAAGCTCGACTTACTCTTGCAGCCCGCTACGGAGGCCAAATACCGGCCATCCAAGGGGCACCTTTATGTCCTGACAGACTGTCAGGCCAGGTTTTGAGTTGGCCTCTTCATCAACGCCTACAGGTGGGCAGCGGCTCTGTATCAAGTGCAACAACACTGACGTCGAAGAGCGTGTCAAAACCACTTCAATCGTCTTCCTTGACTGGCCTGAGATATTTTCGCGCTGTTGTCGCAGCAAGTACGGACTGTCTCAGTCGAGACAATATCAGTGTACTTGCTTCAAACGATGGTTAGCAGGCATCGCTGTTCAAACACCTCCAATTTTCGTTAATCTTTCACGGGCATAGCCCATCATCTATAACCGCATAGGACTGACCACACGGATGTTTGGTGCACGTGGATGTCTGTGGTACTGGGAAAATCGCATCGGGTCCATGAACACTTCCTGGGGATTGTGAGAGTCTTCCAAGCAGCATCCATTCAGAGCTTGTCATCCGTTCTCTGCCTAATACACACCAGCCTCATCCCAAAGTACTTGAAATTGTCAACTTTTTCGGACCGACAGTCATTAATCCCGTGGGCTGTCCTCTTACGGTAAGGAAGTCAACGTGAAAGCAATTGAGCTTCTCAGAGATCTCGGACAAACCGATTGATTTGGCGACCACATTTACCCGCGACATCATACTCTGTATGTGGATCATCGACGCCATAGCTAGTTAAGTACACTGACCCCACAGGTATTACACGCGATTTCACAATATAAGCAGTGTCTACATTCCAAAGGAATTGACGATAAATATCTGGGTAACCAAGGCGACTATTTGGTTAGATCGCAGTTGGTAGCCAGGAATGGGGGAGGCGGACAGCCAGGTCCCTGTCGTACGGGAATGGTTGGCACGGGGGTTATATGGGTGGGGTAAATGAAAGGGCTGGTAGAGGAATGCTGGAGTTTCTGGGTAAAAGTAAAGTTACCAGGGGCAGTGCTGGGAAGTTTTAACTGGGTGGAATAATGGCAGAAATTTAAACCCTACGCCTAACCCTCAAGTCCAACCCTGACCGCAACCGTAAAGCCTAATCCTAAGCCTCAAAACCGAAACGTAATCAAAATCCTTAAACCCTACGCTAACCCAAAACCCAAACCTTGACCCTAACGTTAAGCCTAACCCTTACCGTAAGCCTGACGGGAACCTAAACCCTAACCCTGAAACCTGACCCTAAAACGCAAACCCTAACCCTCAAACTTAACCTACGGCTAACCCTAACCCTCACTAAACCCAACAGCCTGACCGAAACGGGCGACCCACATAACTCAGTAAGAGCACGCCTGCTGATAACAAGTTCCCTAGACAAGGTAAGCACAAGAACTGATAACAAGTACGTACGTCGATAGTATCACCGTATAATGTCTGGCTACCAACTGCGACCTTACCAACTATTTCGAGTTAATATGCCATCTTTGGTTAGTCCGTTTCAATTCCATGCCGGAATGACCTGGAAGTTCAATCCAGGCTGAGCCGATCGTGAGACATCTGGGCCAAACACTACCACTCGAGTGATGGGTAAATGACTTGCCGACTACAACCAGTAAGGCTCCAAATTGCGCTTCAACGATTGGACTGGAGGAATGAGCATGCTCGGCCAGTATCGACTGGCAGTTCTAATCTAGCCCACGAGGGCAGTAGAGCAGACTAAGTACGGATGAAAGGGGAGACATTTAGGAGATAATCTCGTCTTATTTGTGGTTACGATGTTCCTTCCCGAAATCGGATCAGTTCTGAACCATTGCCATGTGCTCCCGACAAATGTTTCCAGGGGGTTAAAGGATACCCCAGGGCAGTACGTTACGGTCCGCGGTTTCTGTGTAAGAGGTGATTTCCAGGCAACAAGGAAGAATTTACACAGTTGCTCAAAGTATCAAATGGTATTGTGTAAGAAACGAGATGG